>CAKALU010062743.1:0-11451 GCA_916700995.1 Hozukius guyotensis | reverse complement strand
TTGTACTTTGCACTACTAACTTTTTTACTGCCTTTTTACCAACATGTTTTGCACTATGGAACTGTGATGCTGGAAACTTGAATTTCCCTCGGGATCAATAAAGTTACTATCTATCTATCTATCTATCTATCTATCTATCTATCTAATATATCGTGTTTGAGAGAGACTATCGACTGTCTGTGTGTCTACTAGCCTATGTGACACAGCACCAGCCCACCAACCCCCGTCATCAAGTCCTCCAAATCAGTCCCCCTGTTATTACAGTATTATGGTATACAGCAGTGGTTCTGACCTTTTTGGCTCGTCACTCCTTAAAAAGGAAGCAATGTATATTTGGAAATAATCGACTGCAAAGTCTTATGGGTTATAGTTGCGAGTCAGCCAAAAAACGATTATTTTAGTAATTTTTAGAGGTCTAAAAATTAAGTATTATTGAGAAGGAGGGGACAGTAGCTCAGAAGCTCACAGGACTTGGCTCACAGGAACTGGAGGGTGGACGGTGCCGAGGTGCCCTTGAGCAAGAATGCTTGGAGCGCCTGACACTCTGGCATCTCTCCACAACTAATGCATGTGCGTGTGTGTGTAATGAAAATAACAACAGAGTGAAAAAAAAGAAATTCCCCAGGAGGGATTAATAAAGTAGGCCTACTTCTTGAAATTCACAAGAAAAAAAGGAAGGATAAGAGAAACGTCTGAAAAAAATAAATGTTGTGTAGCAATTATTTTTCTGCTTTCCTATCCTGCTATTTCTCTTCACTCGTCCCTGATCGATTTTTGCTCTAATTTACACAGCCTACATACGTGTGGGTTCTGTGAAAACATGATGCAAACCTTGTTTCAGTTTGTCTCAGTTCATGATACTGACACGGCACCCGATTCGACTGTTATCAGGCCATTAAATTGGTGTAATCAGTCGCTATAAGCACCATAGATGTGGGTCAATAGGGGCCTACTATGCCTACTTCGTTGTCAAAGTGAAAGTGAAACTTAAAAGCAACATGTTTTAACATGTAAAACTGAATGAAACGTCACGTTTTGAACACAAACAAAAAGGCTTCTTTAGGTTTAGGCAAAAAAAAAGACAGTTAAGTTTAGGGAAAAACATTATGTTTTGGGTTAAAATAACTATGAACACAAAGACAACTACACGTTGGATGCAAACTACAGTCTCCTGGGTGAAAACCCTGTTTTTTGTGTCCCATCCATCATCCCATATGGCGTTTCACAATCTGTGTAATCGCTGTTGTGTTCTTTTATACCTTCTTTCGGTGATCTACCATGTGAATAGATGATAAAACCTGCTAGTGTGTGTAGTAGGTCCCTATCGACCCACATCTATGGGGCTTATAGCGACGGATAACGCCTATTTAATAGCCTGATAACAGACCCACTAGTCACTGACAGTCACGGATAAATTGTAGATGACTCTCTCCTTTAAGCCCATTTACAACAATCATTACATTAACCTGCCCTATAGCCAATCAGGTTGTCAATATGTTTGGCTTTTGTCAATGCCAAATCAATGAATCACTCACTCTGTAGTTATGACATGAAAGTAAACAAATTGTAAAGTCTTGTTATTCAAGATGTTCATTCCAATAAGGGTTGTTGATATATGTGTTGTCTGTGTCCTCGACTGTCACTGAAAACAGCCTTGTTACATTCTTCACCAAGACGTCAACAGCTGTTAAAGCTAAGCGAGACTTGTTGTTTGTGGAAAAACTCTGACCTGTTTGTCTTTACACAATATCAAATCTTTAAATAAAGTAGGGATGTCAAAGTTAACGCGATAATAACGTGTTAATGTAAATTCGTTTTAACGCCACTAATTTTTTTAACTCATTAACACAACTTGCAGAGTGAAGATACTGATACAGACACGATGTTATACTAGCTTGTTGTGAAGGAGGATAAATAACACTCCAAACTGATGCTACATTTTGGCAAGGAAAAACTGGCATGGCCATTTTCAAAGGGGTCCCTTGACCTCTGACCTCAAGATATGTGAATGAAAATGAGTTCTATGGGTAATTATGAGTCTCCCCTTTACAGACATGATGCATTATGATTTGAGTACATTTTTTATGCTACATGCAGTACTTGTGAGGGTTTCTGGACAATATTGGTCATTGTTTTATGTTAATTGATTTCCAATAATAAATATATACATTCATTTGAATAAAACAAGCATATTTGCCCATGCCCATGTTGATAAGAGTATTAAATACTTGAAAAATCTCCCTTTAAGGTACATTTTGAACAGATAAAAAATGTGTGATTAATTTGCGATTAGATGCGATTAACTATTTTAGTCGATGCTCGTATATGAATGTTGCTATCATCACAACATTGACAGCTAATTTTCTCAGAAACCATGAGGACACTTCTAGATGTAGTTGTCATTATTGCAACTTTGGAATCTTTCTTTTGAAGTCATTCAGCTCTCTCTCATCATTTGTGCTTGTTTTAGTGGCAGCATAATACAGTGATCAGCCCTGACTTTGCCTTTTATTCTCATCTTTTATGCCTTTTCCGACCCTCACAATATTGTTACTACAATTAGCCATAATAATCCTGAGCTGCCTTTTTAACTTCCTTTATCCTCCTTCTTATTGCCTTGTGTCATCATTTTAAAATGTATTAATTATTATTACAAAATATTTGTGAATTGCATTGATGTAAAATATGATCATTATATCTCTCCGTTCATCTCTGCGTCTGGGGTCAGCCCATTCTTCTCACTGAACTGCTCTGGAAGCAGTCATTGTTCGGCACACGCTGTAATCTTTAGTGCATTGAAAAAACACATTACAGAAAGTTAGAGGGAGGAGAAAAACAACATCAAGGACAGATTTGGAATAATTACAGCAGTTAGTGAGACAGTACAGCAGACAGTAAAAGCAGACTGGGAGAGAGAGGACAGGAGGAAAGGAGAGACTGAATCTCTGTGTGTCATTTGCTGATGTTCAATCATTTCCATTTGGCTTGAAGATAAAAGAAGCTTTAGCAGCATCAGCAGAACAAGTGGAACATTTTCAGATACTTCATCAGAGCTGCAAATACTGAAATAAATTGACTGTTATTCAACATCTACAGTTTTTGGTTTACTGGAAATTAACAGGATATGAGTATTTCATGTTTTACATAATTAGCAGGGAAATGTTAAATTGCTGCAATTAACCCCAGTCTCATCCAGTGTAAGTACGGGAGTCTTCAGCCACCCTTGAGTCATGAATACTGTGGAGAGAGACTCCTTATCGTGTCACGATCTCATCAAACAAACATCTTACAATTACTGCTTCACACATTATTTTCTTTTTTACATTTTTCAAAAGAGGATAAGACCTTATTTGGAAATGTGGAAAAAGCATCTAAGCTTCAGGGCAGGGCTGCCACTTAGGAAGTCAGGTGACGAAGTATAAAGAGCAAGAAAGTCCATGTAGGGAGGAGGTTGGAGTGGATCGTTGGCTGAAACAATCACAGGACTTTCACCCAGGAGACCGCTGTTTGTGTCCCGTGTGAAACCAAAGTTCAACTTATTTTACCTTTTGTTACGTAACTTACGCTCTATACCAACTTCACCTACGTAAGTTATTTAACAAGTTATTTATTATTATTATTATTGCATAGTTATTTAACGTAACAAAGTTACTTATTTTAGCACAAATCACGATCTTTTCCTAAACCTAACCAAGTAGTTTTGTTGCCTAAACAACAGGTTCTTGTTTGCGCAAGCACTGATTGCTCGTAGGACAACACACAAAAACAAGAAATAACTTTCCATAAGATATCATACGAACGGTATGAGGATATGATGACCAGAGACTGAAGCTCATCATAGCCCTGTAGCCTTTGAACGTTGATGCAAGAAGTTTTTTTTCTTTTTCTTTTTCAACTAGCCCACATTAGAGGGTTACACTGGATTTTCGCTTCTGTCCCATCCCGTTCCTGTTTATTCATATTAGAACGGCACATTTATATATAAAAACTGACGTATTGTTGTTATGATTCCCGTCCCCAAAATTGACTCCTATCAGTGGTTGATTATGTATTCCGCTGGATTTACTGAGGTCACGCGATTTGTAACTGTCAATTTTAGAGGGGAAATTGAATTTGAACTTGACCATCAATGGACTGTAAAATCACTAAAGGCATAACTAAAATTGTCTTTGTTTTGTTAAACCATTGAAGTATGCCGTCATTTTCTTCGTAAATCTGTCCCTCAGTGTTTGTACCACATTATTGAAAGGAGAAGGTCTAGTTAGCGTTAGCTGTCTCTTTTTCATTACAAGCTATTCTTAGTGCCCGCCCACACAGATATTTCCACAATCAAATTGCAGTAGCCTACCGACCTTATGAGTCACTACAGGACCAATATCTCACATCCCCTGGAAAACACTAATGTAGGGGCTTTTTTACGGTAAAAAATAAATTAAATGTCCTTTGGTTAATTGGTAAATCTTTACCATATAAGCAAGTGCACAAGTCAAACCAAAAACCAATTCAGATTAATTCTTTATTGTCCTCTATAGAGCACATTTGTTTTCACAGTCTGTACACAGAAATAACATTCAAAACAAGGAATAAACAAAACAAGAACATAACAACAACAACAAACATCTATTACAGTGTGCTCAGGCTATTAAAAGCAGTTATGGCTGATGGCACAAAACTCCCCCTAAAGCGTGTTGTATTTGCAGATTGGTCGTCCGTATCTTGAGGGTGAAGCATGGGTTGAGGGGGTATATACTGATATAGTATACTGATATAGTATATACTGATTTCAAAAATGTTTTGACTTTAATCATGCACGCCCAAATATTTCTTCCTGTAAATCAGTAGCTGCTAGCTGAGAGTTCCTGTATCAACCCTGCTTCCCTGCTGCGCCTTTATAAGCATCCAGAGCAATGAGACTTTTATCTAATGGATAATTGAAGCGGTTTATAAATCAGTCATTTCCACGGTAGAGAAGCAAGCGAAGAGCATGTAACCCATCCCGAGACAAGTAATGAACAGGCTTCTGAGAGGGAGAGAGACATATCTGCGGGGGATACTTTGTTTTGTTTTGACTCTCATGCTTTTAAGAAAGCATACTACTGCTGCTACAAGGGTTCACTTTTACTCAAATGCTCTTAAAGAGTCAACAGGATAATGCTCTCACACAGGACGCACCTATGAACTGTTGTTTTATGCCACATTATCATTTTCTTCTTTAGTCTTTAGACAGCCCGTTCACACGAAAAGGCGTATGAATGCCACGATAGTGCGCGAGGCATTTAGCATGCAAGAAGAATGCCTTTCTTGCGTTTGGCGTGTCATTTGTACGCCATGTAGTCTATACTGACTACAATGTTAATGCTTGCTCAGAGCTAATGACGTAGAATAAGAAGCGAGAAACGCCGTTCATGGTCATGGTTCAACAAAAGCCCTGTTTCCACCGCAGGAACTTTCCCCCATAACTGAGAACCTTTCGAGGAACTCATTGCGTTTTGACCGCAGGGACCAGGGTCTAAATTAAGTTCCGGGGACATTTTATGGGGCCTTTTTACGTCCCAAAAAAGGCCCTGGTCGGGGGGGAGTACTTTCTGAAAGTACCGGAACTTTTGGAGTGGCGTTTGCAGGGATGACTGTCGCTGATTGGCAAAACACAAACAGCATCACTGCTTCAACGGCTCTAACCCGTGTACTGCTTCATTTATAAAACAAGGAAGTCTAGTATCGATTTAGGATCATTTTACGACAAGGGGAGAGCATGTTTCTTTGTTCGGTAACTAACAGTAACATTGAAAGTAAAGTTAGGTTCTGCTGTCGGCCCTACGACTCATAAAAAAAAACGAGAGAGAGAAAAAAAAAGAGATTGCGAGGGTGAGCGGTAACGTTAGAAGAGACAGACGCGCGGCGCTGCAGTGAATGAGAGACAGAAAACTTATTTTTCTGATCGTTTTACAGCGGTAACATTCTAAAGCACAAACGTCATGTTGCTTTTTCATACATGAGCAAACTAATTTGCCACATTTTTTAGCAGCTCTCTAGACAGTGGAAACGCAGACAACAATGGGCTGAAGGAACCTTTTAGTTCCTTGAAAAGTAGTTTCTGGGACTTTTAGTCTCAGGAATTACTTTTGGTGGAAACCCGGCTAAACACACAGCTTTTAACCAGGAGACTGGAGTTAAAACCAGTGTTTTGTTTTGTAAGTTACGTTAGTTACGTTTGTAACGTGTTTTTCGTACTTATGTTACGTTGTTTCTGTACATATTTTACGTTTTTAAACCCAACTATGCTGTTTTTCCTAAATCTAAGTGAGTGGGCTGAAGGAACCTTTTAGTTCCTTGAAAAGTAGTTTCTGAGACTTTTAGTCTCAGGAATTACTTTTGGTGGAAACCCGGCTAAACACACAGCTTTTAACCAGGAGACTGGAGTTAAAACCAGTGTTTTGTTTTGTAAGTTACGTTAGTTACGTTTGTAACGTGTTTTTCGTACTTATGTTACGTTGTTTCTGTACATATTTTACGTTTTTAAACCCAACTATGCTGTTTTTCCTAAATCTAAGTGAGTGGGCTGAAGGAACCTTTTAGTTCCTTGAAAAGTAGTTTCTGAGACTTTTAGTCTCAGGAATTACTTTTGGTGGAAACCCGGCTAAACACACAGCTTTTAACCAGGAGACTGGAGTTAAAACCAGTGTTTTGTTTTGTAAGTTACGTTAGTTACGTTTGTAACGTGTTTTTCGTACTTATGTTACGTTGTTTCTGTACATATTTTACGTTTTTAAACCCAACTATGCTGTTTTTCCTAAATCTAAGTGAGTGGGCTGAAGGAACCTTTTAGTTCCTTGAAAAGTAGTTTCTGAGACTTTTAGTCTCAGGAATTACTTTTGGTGGAAACCCGGCTAAACACACAGCTTTTAACCAGGAGACTGGAGTTAAAACCAGTGTTTTGTTTTGTAAGTTACGTTAGTTACGTTTGTAACGTGTTTTTCGTACTTATGTTACGTTGTTTCTGTACATATTTTACGTTTTTAAACCCAACTATGCTGTTTTTCCTAAATCTAAGTGAGTGGGCTGAAGGAACCTTTTAGTTCCTTGAAAAGTAGTTTCTGAGACTTTTAGTCTCAGGAATTACTTTTGGTGGAAACCCGGCTAAACACACAGCTTTTAACCAGGAGACTGGAGTTAAAACCAGTGTTTTGTTTTGTAAGTTACGTTAGTTACGTTTGTAACGTGTTTTTCGTACTTATGTTACGTTGTTTCTGTACATATTTTACGTTTTTAAACCCAACTATGCTGTTTTTCCTAAATCTAAGTGAGTGGGCTGAAGGAACCTTTTAGTTCCTTGAAAAGTAGTTCTTCGGACTTAAAGTCCCAGAAACTACCCAGGAGTTGACCAGAAGACTGGTGTTCAAACCAGTAGTTTATTTTGATAGTTACATTAGTGACGTTTGTGATGATTTTTTTTTTACTTGTTACGTTGTTTCCGTTATTTATTTACTTATTTAAAACCCAACCATGACGTTTTTCCTAAACAGAACTAAGTGGTTTTGTTGCCTAAATCTATTTGCGAACATTGCTGTAGTTTTGTTGCGTGGCGTACAAATGACACACGAAAAGCCTAAAATACGTCCTCATGACACGCGGAATGTCCGTGTAATGTCGTGCTATTTATACGCCTTCCCGTGAGACCGGGTTGCTTTAGAATAACATGAGGTAAAAGATGAGACAGAAGTACTTTTGTATTTCATGCCAGTTGAGCGCCTTTGAATTTAATTGAACTGACAAAGCAGAAAAAAAGATAAATGGTGCTATCTTCTTAAAAATACCTCCAAAGAAGAGTCTTCACTTCGTTGGGTGAATTAAAGAGACAATTAAAAAGACAGCGAGAGATGGAGGGAAGAGATTCCGAGGAGCCTATACTGTATGGTTCCATCAGGCCAAACAGAGAAACAGGTTCAAGAGAGCAGTTATGAGTTTCGTGGGGAAGGGTGAAAGTGGGAAAAGGAGAGTGGGAGAGAAGTGATGTGTGTGGGGGAGGGAAAGGGCAGATGCACCCGTGATGAGGACAGGAGGGTGCCGAGAGGAAACCCCCCCCTACACACACACACACACACACACACACACACACACACACACTCCGGCCCGCGTCTCTCGTTTGAGAGAGCTGTCAGCAAAATGAAGGAGAGGAGACAGAAGTAATGTAATGAGTGCGCTCTCGACACAGCCCCGGCATGTCTCTGCTGCTTCACTGGTCATCACTACATCCCACAGAGAAACAAGAGTGTTTGCTTTTATCTGCCGTCTCTCCCTCCTCCTCCTCCTCCTCCTCCTCCGCCACTCGGCCCGTTGCCATGACAACAGCGGAGCTCCACCCAGGAAAGAGATGTGCATGCTGGTAGAAAGAGGATTATTGGGGTCAGTGGTCTCTGCGTGTGTGCGTCTCTCTCTTTCTCTCTCTCTCACGCACATACACATGGAGCCAGACAATTAGTTTTTTGTTTTTGTTGTAGTTGTTAATTTAATGGATTCCCTCCCCCCCTGGGGAGTTGAATTGAAGAATAAATTTCCCGCTGATTGACGGTTATGGGTTCATATTTATGTTGTGTTTGGGATTGTTATTATTTAAAACCAATGATTGGGTTTCTCAGCTCCTTTAAAGGGCTACTCCACTGATTTACTCTTGAACTTTCATAAAGTTAAGGGATTTGCAAGAGACTGCTTATAAACAATGGAGGGACAAAATAGAAGGAGAAGAGGCTAAGATATTCAGACTTTTAGTTCCCTATTATTGAGCAAAACTCTTTTCCCAATAATATACATAGACAGTATATAAGAAGTGGACGTAGTCACCGTGACGTCACCCATTGGTTTGTGGACTGCTGTTTTGAAGCATTTGTGTTTGTTGTTTGTGTTTGGCATATTGGCTGTCGCCATCTTGGTTTTTGGCCATCTTCATCTTGGCTTTTTGCAATCAGAAGTGACACGAGAGGGTGGAGCTTAGTACAACCGAACGCTAAACACATTTTTAGGCGACCACCATGTTTCTACAGTAGCCCAGAACAGACAAACCAAACACTGGCTCTAGATAAGGCCATTCCCGTTTTCACATTTCTGCATCAGCCACCGTAGTTCTCCTACAGGCTTGGCACACGGGAGAAGTTTGAGTTGGTTGCAATCTGCAACCTCACCATTAGAAGCCGCCAGATCCTACACACTGCACCTTTAAGAGGTAGAGGATTTATTCTCAAACCTAACAAACACTCCATCCTTCTTTAAAAATTATGAAAAAAGTTGGAGATACATGGTTTTGATTGGACGGCAACTATGCATGACATCATTACCCAGAGATTTGCATATCAATGAAATGTTTAAAAGTTTGAAAACATTTTTACAAAATGAAGTCAAACTAAGCTTAACTGACTCAACTAGCTTTATGATTAGCTATTATTATTATTATTATTATTATTACTTTTAAGTCAGCCAGGCTATAGAACACTGAATAACTCTTGTAAGTCAAGAATAGGAAAATAAGTCAATCAAGTTCAAAAAGGAAAACAAGTTGAATAATTAAGCTATTTCAACTAGAACAGGTTAACAAGGAGATTAGTGTTTGGTCATTCGGAGCACTGGTAGACACATTCACAGCTTATTGGTTGTCTGGCTGCTGCTCTCTCCAGCTCAATGAACATTTCAATTGACTAAGAAATATGAGGAACTGGAACTTGTAAAAACATTGCTAAAGGGTCTTAAAAGTTGTCAAATATGAAATGACTAGGTTGGCAAATTAGTCTCCAAGCCCAAGCCGATGACCCCCTCATGATTTCACTATGGCATCATCTGAGTTATTTTCTCAGACTTGACAAAACTCCTCTAAAACCACAGAAGACAGTACTCATCATGATGAGTAAACTGATCTCCATTTTATGCCTTGTTTGCACCGTTGTTCATTCTTTTAAACGTGTGCCCACATTCCTCCTGGTAATACCATTATTGTTACATTTTAGATGGAATATAGTCATTATTCTAGCAACATGGCTCGTTGGGTACATTATTGTCAACAAACACAGCTGTGATAAAATGGTCCCTCCACAATGAAACATGTCATCATGATATTTGATGCAGCTCAAATTGACATGACAGGAGTTTTTCCACCTGCTGCTTCTGTTGTGACCAGACGTGTGTTTTCCTGCAGCAGCCCAGGGTTTCTCACTGCCTGCATTGTGTGAGGAGAATAATGTCGTGGGCAGACAGCTGTGGTGGGTCGATGTTAATATCAGCTCAGAGTCTCTTTGTATGGACCTTTTCATTGCCATTCTGTTATAGGGCAACAGCTTTGGTCCAAGTTGACTTCCTGTCAGCTGCTGTATTAATGGTGCCTTCAAATGGGTCGTGTTTACCATGACTCTGCTCCGAGTTCACGCCTTATGACGTGTTTGTTGACGTTGTGAGAAATGGCGGAGGCCTTGGAAGTTAATTTAAATTAATATATTGTAATTTTAGTTGTAAATTGTTTTTCTTTGTAATTTTATAATATGTCTGAGGAAAATGTTGATATTCCCAACGGCCTCATCTTTTTCCTCTGTCATTATGCATTTGCATTTACTGCATTATGTTATCCACTTGCTAGCGTGCTAAATTGTTAGCCTCTGTGGCTTCTAGACGCCGACAGTTAATACGTTAATATTGCCGTTGCTTAGCAGCGGTGTTCTCATGACTTCCCATGTTGTAAACACAAGCTCACAAGTTTAATTTGAAGGCGCCATAACAAACATTGCAAGAGGAAACACAAAAGGACCCATTTAGACTGTTTATGTTGTAAGGTCTATAGATAAGGGGGCTCTCGGCATAATTCTCATGAATGACTGGGCAGATGTTTCTCTTCAGACAGACTTCTGTGTAGACATGTTTAAACAACACGTTAGCTTCTTGTTAATTGCCATCTGCGTTTCTCTCAGACACTTCTGTTTGATTTGACTTGATATTTGAGGTATTTAATATTTGCTCTTTGTCTGAGGAACCTCAACTTGCATTCATAAACAGTCTTGTTCACACATTCTGTGCAAACAGCAACTCATAGTTTGAGGTGTGATCGGTGAAAAACTAATCTTGCTGTCAAAACTCTGGATTACACTGACTGTTTTAACTTTCTGCAAGAAGTTTTGTGAAGTATGTGAATGGCGTACATACAAAAAGGTATATGCACCTTTTTTTATTCTACAAATGTGGCTTTCCCTTACCAAAACAAAGTTTATTCCAGTGTGCTATTAGTACACTTCTTTTAATCGTAAAATAAGAGAGTATACTTTCAATTCATTTTTTATGTACTTATCAGAGATATACTTAACAAAATGATTTATACGTATGTTTGGCTCACACTGACAAGTATACAGAAAAGTCTAGGTATACTTGGCTCATACTGACAAGTAGTAAAGTCTAAGTATACTTGCCTTATACTGACAAGTA
>CAKALU010062742.1:0-20517 GCA_916700995.1 Hozukius guyotensis | reverse complement strand
GCAGGAGGAGAAGAAGAAGAAGAAGAAGAAGGAGGAGGAGGAGAAGAAGATGAAGAAGAAGAAGCAGGAGGAGGAGGAGATGAAGGAGGACGAGGAGATGAAGAAGAAGCAGAAGGAGGAGGAGAAGAAGATGAAGAAGAAGAAGCAGGAGGAGGAGGAGGAGGAGGAGAAGAAGAATGTGTTTAGTGATGTGATTGTAGAGTATAAAAAGTTTAGCCTATTTCAGCTATTTTAAGTTTTATTGAGATTAAAAACCAGGCTAACAGGGCAGTTAAGAACCTTGTATGTGCAATGGAGGAAAAACAGGTCTGTTTTATTTATTAATTGATATGTTTAGTTAAAGGGATAGATTCGGATAAATGGCCAAAAGTATGTGGACAGCCAATTGCAGCATTAAGATTTCCCTTAATTGCAAATAATAAGACACCTAGCCCAGACCATGGAAAACAGACCAAAAGTATATGGACATATCGGTGTCCACATGTAGAATAATACAGTATTCCATAAACAAAGCACTAGGGCTGCAACTAACGGTTATTTTCATTGTCGTTTGGCTCACAAGCCTTGTTAGATGTGGGAAACAAACATCAGATAAACAAAATATTCATTTTGGACCCGCCAACATTTTAAAATGATTAATTCACAATCATAATAATTCTTTTGAGGAAAAAACATACTTTTATTCGGCACCTTTCTAAAGGATCTTTGGATGTATTATTATTTATTTTTTTAAATATTCTTCTACATAAAAATGTTATCAATAAGACCTTTAATCGTTGCAGCTCTATATAGCACATTTCAAAGGCAGCAGCAATTCAGTGTGCTTTACATAGGCAAAGAAAATCATTAGAATGGCATTTAAAAACAATAAGCAATACAATCAATTTAGTTAGAATAAATTAGATTTTTATATAAATAAGTATAAATAAATTAAATACAAATGGAATAGACCAGATATACAGTTACAGTGCAGTAATAAGTTGTGAGTTGCCCCAAATGCAACAAAGGAAATAAGTGATAGATAGACAGACAGACAGACAGACAGATAGATACCATGGGTAAATTGAGAATACAAATATTTGGGACAAAAACATTTTAAAGGTCCCATATTGTAAAAAAAAAAGAGATTTTCATGTTTTTTTTTTATTATAAAGCAGGCTTAAGTCCTTCATAAATACTGTGAAAGTATCGAAACACTCAATCCACAGGGAAATACACACAGCCCGTATTCAGAAACTCTGCATTTGAAACAAGCTGTCAGGATTTCTGCCCATTCGTGATGTCACAAATATACAATATTTAGACCCTTGACACAATTTTAAACGTAAACATTCTGAATGTGTCCCAGTTTATTTCCTGGTTGCAGTGTACGTGAATTTCATCAGCTGACAGGAAGTACACATGGACCCAAGCTGTTGCCTAGCAAGGCAATTCTGTTGCAATTCCGTCAAAATGCGCTAAAACAGAGCATTTCAGACAGAGGGTAAATACAGGCATATTCAGACTGACAGTATGAGGAAAATAAAGTGTTTTTTTAAACATTACAGCATGTAAACATGTTCTAGTAGAAACACAAAATACAAGTATGAACCTGAAAATTAACACAATATGGGACCTTTATAGCTGAAAAGTTCATCTGTTCAACACCAGAAGAATGTGAATGAACTCTATCAGGACTCAAACAAACTTATGAAACTGTTCTTGAACACTATCAAACAAACCTGCAGTAAAGTACACGACCCGTCTATTGCACAACGACAGTTTGGATTCAGGCATGCACAACGTCTATTATCCTGCTCACATCCTCTCTGTTGGTAACTTTATCATTTCATCACAGCTCAGTTTGTACAAAGCGAGGTCTTGTTTCAGCCGAGCCACACCTCTCCTTCTCCTGCAGCTCTGGATTGATTGGTCCTCAGTGTTTTCACCCAGTTCCGCGTTGCAGAGCATTTAAATCCTGCAGCATTTCCTCCTAACTTCTACTCTCTCACCAGCTGCAGGACCAGAGAGAGACCAGCTACCACCATGTCCGATCAAGGCGTGTTCGACACCAACGTGGTCACCATGACCCGGTTCGTGATGGAGGAGGGCCGGAAGGCGAAAGGCACCGGAGAGCTGACGACGCTGCTCAACTCTCTGTGCACCGCGGTGAAGGCCATCTCCAGCGCCGTGAGGAAAGCTGGCATCGCCCACCTGTGAGTATAAGAAGATATCATTATTATTGTTTATATATAAAGAAGCATGTGTTCTTTCAGCCCCCATGCGTTTCATCCACGTTGGCATAAACTGAACAGGAGATTCAGGTTCTCAGTGCGCCAATCGGGAAGCGAATATACCTGAAAACAACACGCCCACTTTTAGAGGAGTTTGATTTAATTAAACACATATTTATTTATTTATTTTTTGTATACTTTTTTCAAGGCTGTTTTCATATATGCAATCCACTGTTTGTAATTACAACAGTCTATAAACCAACTTTTAAGTAGATGAGCTTACAGACAAACCCATCAAGTACACTAGAGAAAACAACCTCAACATTCAAAACCAAAGCAAAACCAAGAAGAGAAATAACAATAAACACATATTTAATGTCGGTTATGTGCAGCCTTATTGCCAGGATCCAGTAGAGAAATTCATGTTTTTTTTGTCCTACTACCAGTGGTGGAATGTAACTAAATACATTTACTCAAGTACTGTTCTTAAGTACAATTTTGACATACTTGTACTTTCCTTGAGTATTTACATTTTCTGCTACTTTATACTTGTACTCCACTACATTTCAGATGCAAATGTAGTGCTTTTTATTCCACTACATTTATTTGACAGCTTTGCTTACTAATTACTTTACTTTACATAAAAAGCTTATAAAATAGAACACATTGTCAACGATTAAACCAGTGGTTTCTAACCCTTTTGACTTGTAAATCAGTGTAGTTGTCGCTCTGTGTCACATTTCAGATGTCTGATTTGTTAGCAGCACTTCCACCAAAGAGACATTTCCCCTTTAAACTTCTCACAGGGTTTAATATAAATAACTGTTTGAGGCTCAAATTATGAGCCACTTTATACTTACTACATTTCAGAGGGGAACATTGTACTTTTTACTCCACTACATTTATTTGACAGCTGTAGTTACTCATTACTTTTTTTAATAAAAATATCAAACATGATACATTTATATGATATGATGCAGTACTAATCTACCCAGCCAGTAGTACACAACGTATCTAAAATTGACTCCACATTGATAACTACATCATACTACTTTATATTACTTTATTTTATATTATTATACTTACTTGTAACACAGTATTTTTAGACCGTTGTATTCATACTTTTATTAGTAAAGTAATAAAGTAAAGGATCTACTAGATCTACCCAGCCAGTAGTACACAACGTATCTAAAATTCACTCCACATTGATGAACAACATCATTAAAATGCTCTTATATGTTTTCATCAGAATAATATAATATTCTATAATAATGTAACACTGAAACGTACTTTTACTTTTGATACTTTAGGTATATTATGCTTATAATACTTCTGTACTTTTACTTAAGCAACATTTTGAATTCAGGATTTTTACTTGTAACACAGTATTTTTAGACCGTTGTATTCATACTTTTATTAGTAAAGTAATAAAGTAAAGGATCTGAGTACTTCGTCCACCTCTGCTTCCTCTTTCCTTGAGTATTTCCATTCTCTGCCACTTTATACTTCTACTTTACTACATTTCAGAGGGGAACATTGTACTTTTCACTCCACTACATTTATGTAGCTGTAGTTACCCGTTGCTTTTTAAATAAAAATATAGAACATGATACGCTTATTGGATATGATGCAGTACTAATCTACCCAGCCAGTAGTACACAACGTTCTAAAATTGACTCCACATTGATGAACTACATCATTAAAATGCTATTAGTGATAACAACAGAGTGATATAATATTCTATAATAATATAACTCTTTGAAAGGAGCCATTCTGCATCAGGAGTTCTTTTACTTTTGATACTTTAAGTATATTTTGCTGATAATACTTCTGTACTTTTACTTAAGTAACATTTTGAATTCATGATTTTTACTTGCAGACTGTTGTATTTCTACTCTTAAGTAAAGGATCTGAGTACTTCTTCCTCCTCCGCCTACTACCGTTTTATTTCCTTATCTTGTCTTTGTGTTGCCCTTCACGCTTCACAGTTTTAAATAATGTGTTTTAATATTTTACATTACGTTGTGCTGTGCTGGTCTATTTTTACTTTTTTTACTGATGATCTTACAATATCTATTACAAAAATAGACCTATTCCCTAAACATTTAAGTTAATGTACATTTTACAATTTTGTATTTGTTGTATTGTTTGCATGAGCAGAAATATCTTTCCTGTGTTAAACCTTTGTGTCTGATGATTCAGACTTCAGTACTTTACTCAATCACCAACTAACAGTTTAGAAATGCAGTGTCATGCATCACTTACAGGTTTTTATTGTTTCCTTCCTTCCTCTTAACTGGAAACTACATTAATGATTTTATTCCAATAAATCATATCACAGAACAAAGCAGTAGAGTTCTTTTAAATAACCTTTGTTCAGTTAACGTACAGAGGAAGACTAAATAGAAACTACCCTCACTTTGTTTCGTTTGTCTTTTACGTCTCATTAGTTATGGCATCGCTGGCAGCACCAATGTGACCGGCGACCAGGTGAAGAAGCTGGACATTCTGTCCAATGATCTGATCATCAACATGATCAAGTCGTCTTTCACCTCCTGTGTGCTGGTGTCTGAGGAGGATGAGAAAGCCATCATCGTAGAGCCAGACACGAGGGTACGTGTGACCGGTGGAGAGAGAATAATACTTTGATTTTAGATGTTGAAACCCACTGGTTCCCACTGAGCATGGGGGAAACCTCATTTATTTGGGATCTCATCTCTGGAATGAGCCGTTGGCAGACTGAAACCGGATCATCCAGTTTTCTCTGGGTTGTTTAGAGCTTTTCCGCATGGGATGTTATCTCATATAACTGGTTCACTTACAAAAAAAGTTTTTCAGTTCCTGTCAAATGAAAATACTTTCATTCCATTACTCTTGTCACTAATTGTCACTGCTAGGCACAAAGTTAAAAGTTCCCTGTGTGTAGTTTCAGACCTCTAGTAGCTCTGTGGAGCTGTTTTTCTATGAGTCAGCATTTTCTTTATCTCATGCACAACCACAAGGACACACATACAAACCAATGAAGCATTGCACATTTCTGCCAGTGGTTTCACACTATTCCACTAATCTAATGCACCAACAAAAAGCAGGGAAGAGGACTGCTAGCAAGTGAAGATGAATGTAAACAATATAGAATGTAAAATACTTTAAAGAGGACCTAATATGCTTTTGTTCCCTTTCCTTTAATGTGTTATATAGTTTTTTTGTGCATGTAAAAGGTCTGCAAAGTTACAAAGCCCAAAGTCCATGTCAAAAGGAGTTACTCTCCCCCACAGAAACGCTGCTCCTGAACTGCCTGAAATGCTTCGCTTGAAGTCCTGCCTTTTCTTAGCGGAGTCAGTAGAGTTTGGTTTGGTTGACCAATCACAACAGAGTGGGCCAGCTGACCATTTTTTTGAACATTAAAGCATGTAAACATGTTCTAGTAGAAACCCAAAATACAAGTATGCACCTGAAAATGAGCATAATAGTTCCTCTTTAAGGAAATGCATTCAGCACGTTTGTTTGACCTCATTGATACACACACACAATGTGTTTTGGTGAGCAACTCTGAATGTAAACATAACTTTTGTTTGTTTCCTCTTCCTTCTCTTTCAGGGTAAATACATTGTGTGTTTTGACCCTTTGGACGGCTCCTCCAACATCGACTGTCTCGTCTCCATCGGAACCATCTTTGCCATCTACAAAAAGGTACTAACAGGTTAAAATCCCCGTAATAAAGCGCCTCTGTTCTTGCACCAGTCTGAGTTTTTGGAGCCAAGACAGATCACTTCAACTGAAGTTGTTGCTGATATTCACTGTCTTAAAATTAACCTTCAATTTCATGCCAAAAATGTTACACTGATGTAGCGTTTCCCTCCAGAGTTATATTATAATGTATTATATCATCCAGGTGATAAAAGGTCTCCTCCTCTCAAACTCAGACTTGTGTTTGTTATGTTAAAAAAAATGTTTAAAACGTTAAAATGGAAGATATGGTAATGTATTTTTACTAAGATGGTAAACTAAATTAAGAAATCTGAGAAATATAAATTAAATGGGTTTATCAGTCACTTTTATCATAGCTGCATATGTGAACAAGCTAATATCTATTGTAGGGCTGCAACTAACTATTATTTTCATAGTCGATTAAACTGTTTATAATTTTCTTGATTGATTGATTAGTTGTTTGGTCTATAAAATTGTGAAAAATGTGGATCAGTGTTTCCCAAAGTCCAAGATGACGTCCTCAAATGTCTTGTTTTGTCCACAACTCAAAGATAGTCAGTTTGCTGTCATAGAGGAGTAAAGAAACTAGAAAATGTTCACATTTAAGAAGCTGGAATCAGAGAATTTAGACTTTTTTTTATCTTAAAAAATTACTCAAACTCGATTATCAAAACAGTTGGCGATTAATTTAATAGTTGACAATTAATCGATTAATTGTTGCAGCTCTAATCTATTGGCAAACAGATTCCAGTCCTCTCTACTCCGTTGTTATAGATAATAAAATAGCGTAAACACTGCTGGAATAATAAATGAATGATGACATTAGTTTCTGCTGTTTCCCTCAGACCACAGATGATGAGCCCTGTGAGGAGGACGCCCTCAAGCCCGGCAGGACCCTTGTGGCGGCAGGCTACGCCCTCTATGGCAGCGCCACCATGATGGTGATCTCCACAGGCCGCGGAGTCAACGGCTTCATGCTCGACCCAGTTAGTACTCTCTTGGTCCTGTGTTTGACATTAAAATAAATCTTGCAAACTATTTTTTTAACTGAGGTTGTTTGTAACAATATCTGCTTCTTGCTTATCAGGCAATCGGCGAATTCATCCTGGTTGATCGGGACGTGAAGATCAAGAAGCGAGGCAAGATTTACAGCTTGAACGAAGGTTACGCAATGCACTTTGACCCCGCTGTCACAGAGTACCTGCAGAAGAAGAAGTTCCCTCAGGTAACGCTGATGTGTGGGGAGAGCTGCAAGCACACTAGTGTGTTTATACATATTTGTTAATCAGGGACAACGGACATCAATCAACAATACATTCAAATGTTGATCTCTCATCCAGTGCCAGTTTAAGTAGCTTCCTAATCCAACATTTTAAATGACCGCAGGATGGCAGTGAGCCCTACGGCGCCCGTTACATTGGTTCCATGGTGGCAGACGTCCACCGAACGCTGATGTATGGAGGCATCTTTTTATACCCAGGAAATGTGAAGAGTCCCCAAGGAAAGGTAAGATCCCTCTGCTGCTTTCTGCTGCTACCTCACATATCAAACTAAGACCTAAAATAAATGCTTCGAAATCTCAAATGTTCCATCTTAAAACAAAGTAAATGGTACAAATTTAGTAAATACAATAATATAGTATATGGACATTGTATTAAAGACATAAACGTCCACTGTAAAAGTTATAACTTTAACATATCCTCACTTGCAACATGAGACCAAACTGAAGAAAGTGTCACAAAGTTGTTTCTTCACTCTCCACATCCTTCAAGTGTTTGCAAGACTGAGCCAAACGTGATGTTGTCACATTTTAAAAAGTGTAGAAAGCCCCTGTCTTGTAATGCTGATGAGTGTTTTAGAAATGCAACAAAATAAGTGTTTTTTTAATAATAAGTCCCAGTCAACAAATAAAGATGCTCTTTGGATTCAGTGGCCACAATAAATCCAGGTGCTCCGAGTTAAATTAAAAAGTGATGCAACATTAAAGGCTAGAACTAAAGAGAGGTGCCTCCATATTATAAATAGGATGTCCCAAAAAAATACAGGAAAAGGAATTCACATGGATATTCATAAAGAAGGGCGACAACATATACATGTGGAGTCACCTACGCTCACCAATAGTAGTAAACATTTCATGTTTAGACACAAGACCACATTACCAATGACAGAACAATATCAACATACTGATGTAATCAAATATACAGAGTCCAGCATTATCCTAATGAAAAATTAGATTTAATAAAATAATCAAGGCAACAAAAAAACTACTTAAAAGCAAGAGAAGAGAAGAGAAGTCTTAGGATGTTTAGTTTCATATTGAATATTTGAGTGGATTGGTTCACAGTTTTGATCCATAAAAGTTGTCTTAAAGAATTATTTCGCAATGTTTAATTTCCCATATTAACGTTGAAACAGGTTTTTCTTGCTGTAATCATTCGTCATTAGGAAGAGATCTGTTGGTTGTGAAATGATTACAGCAAGAAAAACCTGTTTCAGTGTTCACCTGACTATTGGCTTGAAGAACAGAGTGGCGCAGGAGTGAGTCCTAAAACCCGGAAATGAGGTAGTATTTTAGCACTTCCTGTTTCCTCGTCTGGAAGTTAATGGGATTTTTTGAATGGGTTTTTAGTTAGATGCCAGAAATAAGCTTAACACAAGCTTAAGAGATTTTAATGTTTTGTTCTACGACATAAAATACTTCAATAAATATCACACTCGTGAATTTTTAAGCCTTTACGTATCTTAAAAAAGGCGGTTGCTAACAAGTGGCTAAATCACGCCGCTTTACAGCCTCGTTGTGGATACTCACATTCATGCGATCGTGGTGTAGTTGGCGAACGTTAGCTTTTTGGCGTTGCATTCACACTTGAAAAATCATAAAAGTGCTGTTTATTTGTGAAGATTATCTTACGGAACAAAACCTGTTAGTATCATAAATGTTTGTTTGTCACAGAGCTTATTTTAATGGAAAAATCCCATTGGCTTTTTGTCGAGGGAACCAGTGTGATGCCAACTTCCTGGTTGGCCTACAAAAATACGTTTTTCTGCAGCACTCTATAGTAAACCCATCCTTTAACTGTTGGTACATTTAATACTGTAAGGCCCTGGCTTGGAGTATAGAAGTATAATAATAAAGGAAGGAGAGACTAAGTATGAAAGTGTTAAACCATCAAATGTTAGATTATAATATTCCTTTGAAGAGTTTGACATTTGAACCAGAAACTAAACTCCCTCCTCTTCCTCAAAGCTGCGGCTGCTGTACGAAGGCAACCCCATGGCCTTCATCATTGAGCAGGCGGGCGGCCTGGCCTCCACCGGCCTGGAGCCCATTCTGGACATCCAGCCCGTGAGCATCCACCAGCGGGCTCCCGTGGCCATGGGCTCAACCGAGGACGTCCTTGAATACGTCGCCATCTGCCAGAAACACGCCAAGAAGAAGTGAGACGCGCCGACTCACTCTTACAACCATCGCTGTCCGGCAAAGAACCTCGCATCTCCAAGCTGGAAGTCTGCCGCGTTTTGAGCTTGATATAAATTATTCTTAAACCCAAAAAAATGTCAGGGGATTTTCTCAGTTAAATAACCAAATTTGGAGTTACAAGGTTTTTAATGCCGTACCGGCAAATGTTCATGTTCTGCTGACGGATAAAAGAAAGAAGGTAGTTCAGTGGAAACATGAAAACTGTAACTCAATCATGCACACATTCCACCAAACAACTACCAAAGACCAAACGTGCCAAAAAATGACAATGATGCACTTGAATAAACAAAACATGAAGACTTTTTCCTCCTGTTTACCTCCAGTTGTGCCTTTTTAATTAGAATGAACATCCATTCTAGACATGTGAAGGACCAAATATGAACCTCTATGCAACAAACATGATGCCTTTTATGATGTGAACAACTACTGTTTGGAGTGATGAAGTCTCTCAATAAATCCAAATGAGTCTAAGAAGACAAAATCTGTGTTTTCATCAATTCTGAAATGTGTCCCATCATTTTCACTAACATGTAGTTTGTGTATTCATTGAGAATTGGCTGTTTCTTATTATAGCGTCAAAATCTTAGTATTCCAAGAAACAAGCAGCCTTTTACATAAACAAAAGCTTGATTGTGTCCAGTCCATGGCCTCTATATAAGAAGTGGACGTAGTCACCGTGACATCACCCATTGGTTTGTTGACTGCCGTTTTGAGGCCTTGAGTTCAGTATTTTGGCCGTCATCATCTTGTTTTTTTGGAACCAGAAGTGACACGAGAGGGTGGAGCTAAGCACAACCGAATGCTGAATAAAGTATTTTAAATGTTACAATTAACTTTCACGAACTGAAAACACACTGTGAAAGGGTTAAAGTTGTTAGGTGAAAACACAGACAACTCCCAGACCGGACAACGCTGTGGTAGCGACCTGTCAATCACAAGGTAGCCACGCCCTAAAGCATCCCCTGCTTTATGGTCTATTTGACTCTAAATGGGACCATAATTTACTAAATGAACATCTTACTGTATTGTAGAAGACTTGAAACTAGCGATTGAGACCATAAACTCATGTTTACAATGTTTACTGAGGTAATAAATCAAGTGAGAAGTAGGGTCATTTTCTCATAGACTTCTATCCAATCAGACTTCTTTTTGCAACCAGAGGAGTCGCCCCCTGCACACCCCTGTATTATTGAAGGAAAGAAGAAAAACATCAATATAACAGCTGATTATGTAGATAGAAGAAGAAGAAATACTTGAGACAACTTAAAATAAACTAATTGCAGTTTGAGAAATTGAAAAGTTGGGAAGATAAACTGCCAACAAAGGTTAAGAGATACTTTATCCAGAGGAGTCGACCTTTAAGCTAAAGGTCAGTGGAAGCTCTCAGAGCGCTGATGACATTTAAAGCTCACTTGAGCTGCTGTTGTGCTAAAACGGAGTCTGCTCCGACTCTCTTGATATTAAACTCACTTCTTTCTCTCTCTCAGTCTTCAACCAAAGTGTCTTGTAGCTCAGAAACATAAAATACTGAATCAAAACTCCCTTTAAACTAAGAGGTAGTAGTAGGTGAAATAAAGCATATTACTGTATTGTATGTATTGTACATGATTTTAGTTCTGGTATAAACATTTCCTGCAGGACGTTTTAACCTAAGTAAACACAAAAAAGCTTCATTGTTCCCCACATGAACTTGGACATATAGAAAGTAGTTCCTCTATTGTCACAGCATCAGACTGTTCTCAGGTTTATGTGCAAACAAATGTGGTTAAAATACTGAGAATTTACCCAAGAGCCCTCCTGTTACCCAAGTTCTGAGTTACTGTTGTTGCAAGTTAGTTTTTTTTTTTTTACTAAATGAGTAGCAGTGCTTGTCTTGTGCAGGATTCAACTCTGCCCGTCTCTACAGCTGACACCTGACACCCCCTCACCCATCCCCAAACACACACACACACACACTTCCACATGGCTGCACTCACAAATAGCTCCTGTTGGCTTGCCGTCATGGCTCTGGGTATGAAAAGGACACAGCTGGTAATGAGGTCGCTCACTCGCCGATCTGCTGCCCACCAGGAGGGACAGAAGGACCAGAAACCAGCATGTCGGACCAGTCGGGGTTTGACACGGATGTATGGACCCTAACCCGGTTCGTCATCGAGACCGGCCGCCAGGCCAAGGGGGCGACCGGTGAGCTGACCCAGCTCATCAACGCCATGCTGACCGCCATCAAAGCCATTTCCTCCGCTGTGCGCAAGGCAGGCCTGAACCACCTGTAAGTACTGAGGTACTGGAATAGGCTTAATTGGAACCATTATATGGACCATTACATTACTGACTTGGATATATATCTATGATTAAACAAAGACTCTGATCTTTTTATAAAAAAAGACACAACTTGTGTGGCTTGCATCCCTCCACGGAGAGGTCAGAGGTCAAGGTCGGCTGCAGAACAGCTGGTAGGACTTCAGTGTCTGCGTCACTCCCAGTAGATTTAGGAGCCAAAGAGTGATTCACGGGTTGAGGCTGTGTTCCTTGAGGATTTAAAAGTTGTCCGATTTCAACACTCAACCACAGTGGAGAGCTGATATGATTGATTGCCCTGTATGATGTAGAAGTCACGCTGCTGTAGCATTGTGTGATTTTAGGTGCATTTCAACACTCTAATCTGGAAGTGATAAAAACAGACTGTGCTGCTTTTTCAGTGCCTTTTCTAGCAAGATAACTAGTTCTTTGTCCAGGGCATTGACGACAGTGTTCTGGAGAACTATGTGAATTCACATAGAGGCCAAAAATTGGTTGATTTCTGACTGTGGTTTTGAGTTGGGTCTTTTTAGCAGCGCTGCCTTTTAGTCCAGGCGTGGCCCTGTCTCTAATCTTAGCCTTGCACAATCAAAACCTGAACATACAGTAACCATTACATTAATGGATGAGTGACACACAGCCTGGGACAGTCTTTAAAGACCATTAAGTACCAGCAAACTTAGGTCTTAAGTATAAAGTAATATTTTACCAATTCCTAGCTGATATTCATGCAGTAATAGTGAAAATAGTAGCACTTTACTTCAAGTCTCCCTGTTTAGCATTTCATGAGAAGGATGCAAACATGTAATACATGGTTTATACGCACTATAATGTAGTTGTACGCACATGTAGGGATATTTTTAAGAGTTTTACTACATTGTCCTTCATTATCTGTTTATACACACCAGCCTCTACTTATGGTGTGATCCTTGATGCATGTGGTGCCCACAGGAGGAGCTACAAATACATTAAAGGTGCTAAATGTGAGATTGGGAGCATTTCTGTTGCCTCCACATGGCTCTCACATGGCGACGGCTGAGCCAGCGGCTTGTAGCTAACAGTGCAAACAGTGCTAACAGTGAAAACAACGGCAACAGTGCTGACAGAGCTAACAGTATTTACCTGAGGGGGAACCAGCACGCCGTTATCAGCTGCAATGCTGAATTCACAACAGGCAACGGTGAAGTGCGGCTTGCCGTAATAATTATATTTTTCTGCGGCCGGGAGGCGTGTTCATGTGTTTCAGGTGGGAAGAAATTCTTTGCAACATAGGTCAACATGTCACAGGAGTCACAGGATCTGTTTACTGATTGGCTGCGGGTCCTCTCTGGCTAAAAGTAAAATTTTTCCTAACTTTTGTTTGGCCGCAGAATCAAATGGCCGAAGCTCGCTGAGCTTGGGACCGGCCGCCACAGCTTTTCATAGACATTGCACGGCAGCTCGCAACAGACCGCACTTCGCCGCTGCTCTGGTGTGAATTTGGTGTACGAAAATATCGATACACATGAGTATCGCGATATTATGTTTTATGACACTGTATCCATTCTCAAAAACTCTATTGATTTTTAATTTATAGTTTACATGCAAAGATTCGTGGCAGAGGTTCATTTTCTGTTGATTTTTGATGTTGGATGTTACAGCGACTGTGATGAATGCAAGTGCAGACCTCATAGTTCTGATTGCATAAAAAAGTAAACTTTTTTTACTCAGATTTCATTCATATGGCGGCGTGTTCTTTCTACTATGACACTTTAACTAAAAATTGTATTATATAACAATATAATGTATTGAATGGTAACCCCTGTTTCATAATACTAGCGTATTGCCAGATTCTTGCCAATACACAGCCCTACATGTATCTGCTCACAACTACATTATAGTGTGTTATAAACTATTCACTGCCTATGAACGCTGAATCGGGGGACTTGATTGACCTGAAAATGTTCCATATGAAGGAGAGTTACTGAAAGTGTGCCAGCTCATAAAGAATGAATCATTATTCAGTGAATTCGACACACATTGAGATTATGTAACCAAACACAAAGCAGCATTGTTTGAAACCGAAGTGAAGATAATTGATGTTCACAAGGCGACTAAATACATCTTTACATGTGACTGCTGCAGTGACCATCTTGTCTTTGTCTTCACCAGCTCTACGAGTTTCTACGAGTAGCTGAATCTCTTTTTCTTTCATCAGTTTCATTCTAGCAAGTGTCACATCTCTCAAGAGTGGTGGAAGAAGTATTCAGGTCCTTTACTTCAGTAAAAGTATTAATACCACACTGTGAAAATACTCCAATACAAGTAAAAGTCCCGCATACAGAACATTACTTCAGTAAAAGTATCAGCTAACATTCCACCACTGTGTGAGACTAAAGCTTGACTATTGATTGATTGATTGATTGATTGATCAACTGATTTTGATTGATTGATTGGTCCACACAGGCAGGGCTTGGCGGGCTCCGTGAACGTGACGGGGGACGATGTGAAGAAACTAGACGTGCTGTCCAACGACCTGGTCATCAACATGCTGCAGGCCTCCTACAGCACCTGCTGCATGGTGTCAGAGGAGAACGAGAAGCTCATCATCACCCCCAAAGATAAGAGGGTGAATGACGATGGAGGTTATTTTCATGCTTAAGTTGCATTAGGGAGACGTTTTGTGTAGGAATACACTTGTCTTATAGTGTGTAGGCTACTGAGGGGAAATGTTCTCAGCACACAGTTAGAAACTAATCAAAAGTAAGTCAGTGAATGCTCCATTCAGAGAAAGTTTGCCACATTAACTAAATCTGCTGAGAAAAGAAAAATGTGTTGAACGCTCAGTTTACCTCATGATCTCTTCACACTGATAAAAGTTGAAACAGTTCCCCTTTATTTCCACTTGTTGCCACCAAACCAAGTGTGAGTTTATACGAGATGCAGCCGAAAGAATCCACAATCTTAGATGATCTCTGTTATGATTATTTCTTGGAATATATAGGCTATATTTTCATTGTTTATTAGTAGCCTAACATTTAAGAATTACTTATGAATTATCCTGAAACTTTCTCTAGACTCCAAAGTGCATCCACTGCTGCACGACATCTGGGGTCATTTCTCTTCAAGTATCCAAAAAAAAGTTGGGAGGATGGAAGGATCATGCAGTTCTGAATTGTTGATCACATCTGTGTATTTTTAAACTTGAAACCTGAGACTTTATGTCAGAGTTATAACAAGGAGGTTTCTTATTCTGGAGGATGTGTTTAGAAGAATAAAAATCATAACACAGACTAGAAGATGCTTGTGTAGTAAGTGACTGTTTATATTGAGTGAAACTCCTGGCTGCTGCTGAATTACCATAAATGAACAATTAACAAACTAACAAAGGAGACTAGTAAATTAATATCAGATCTACAGCCACAACTGACATAAAAGGGGCATGAAATAAAAGGAAAATAAAAGTCAGTGACAGTCTTTTATAAAGAGAAGCAGGTTAAATGTGAAATAATTCAAATTTCAATTAAATGGAGTGACTGTTTTTTCTAATTCTTAATAATAATATTTTGTGTTTTTGTCTCAGGGAAAGTACGTGGTGTGTTTTGACCCTCTGGACGGCTCCAGTAACATCGACTGCTTGGCTTCTATCGGCACCATATTTGCCATCTACAAACGGGTGAGTTTGACCTCTGTGGAGAAACAAACCATGCAGACACACTGAAGAGAATATTCTGATACCACAAAGTTACAAATGATTATTTGTTTTTTTTTTAAAGGGGATTAAAGTGCATGAGGCTCATTCCAAATTATAAAATAAAGCATGTATTGTTCTAGGAGAGAATACAAATTCCCTGCTGCAAAAACAGCAAAACGATTGTGCCAAAAGTCACATGATATTTTTCTCTCTTGGTAGGATATCTTTTTTTTTGCTTTTGGACTATTAGAAATATGATGGGTATTTGTTTGATAGGTATGTTTTGTATTTACAAAACAAAATGCATTAGTTTGTCTGTCTTTACACAACATTTACCTGTGTTGTGCTTTTCAATGTAACTGTTTCAAATGTTTGTAAACTGGTGATCTGATTATTATTATCATTGTAAATAAACTGTCATCTGAATGAATGAATTTAATTAAGGACTGATTACATTGTATGCAATTTTACTTTACTACAATTCTGCAGTTCCTTGTACAAAATAAGGATAAATAACTTAAAATAAAAACAAATAAATTAAGTAAAGCAAGCAAGAAATATAATATAGCTTTTTTTTTTAAAGTTTTGAATAACAGAAATAATAATAATAATAACAATAATGACAATAATAATAACAACAACTTCAACAACAATAATAATAATAATAATAATAATAATAATAATAATAATAATAATAATAATAATAATAATATCTGACAGAACTACACTAATCACATTTTATTAAATTTGAATATGCAAGTGTCACAATAGTATATGTTATATATTAGGACATTGTGTAAATACCAGATCTTGAAAGTGCAGTAACACTTTGCAGACACAAGGGGGCACTGCTGTCCAGCTAATCTGAGTTTAATCTTTCTAAAGGAAGTCATTTAATCATTTACAGGTTTAGCAGACTGTTGTTTTGGCCTAGCAAGAAGAGAAACCATGCAAGAAATGTATAAATGTAATTAAGACATACTGTCGTCTCCGTTCGAGCCTTACTGTGGGATATAAAAAGAGATGCACACAAACATTTGGGTTTGATTGAATATGAATAGATTTCATTTGTCTGTTTGTTTTTTTCTGTTTTGTTTTACCTTATTTTGCACAAGTAGTAAGTGTACGTTCGACATATTTTTTATTGTGAAAACAACTTTGGCCCCATTTATCACCCTCACTATTGTTGTTGATTGAACCCTTTTCACTATAGATATTTTTGCATACAATCCTTGAAAAAAACTCAACTTTATTTATGAAGCCCCTTTCATACAAACATGCAGCCCAAAAGTAACATAGCAAGAATAAAACAACACAGACAAAAAATAAAAAATAAAAACAACAAAAAGTGGTAAATACAAAAATTAATCAATCAAATCAAATGAATCAATCATTAAAATGTTGAAAATAGAATGGAATAAAATAAAATAAAATAAAATAAAATAAAATAAAATAAAATAAACACCAGGGATTATTCAATTATTTTTATTTTTTTTATTAATTAAATTATTAAAGCTTAAAAACTAAGGCATTACTGTAGATTAAAAATATAAGTCATTAATTTACTTTTAAAAATACAGAAATAGTTTGCCATTCTAATATTCAGAGGCAGTCTGTTCCACAGTTTAGGGGCATAAAAACAGAAGACGCTCTGACGGGTATTTTTATGGGACACATAAGGAACATTTAAAAGAAAAGTGGTGGAAACAGACACGTATACAGGTTCACATTATCTGGGGAACTGAAGTCTGTAGGATACCACCGTTCATGTTTTGTCTTTGGGGTTTCAGGTATCAGAGGGGGAGCCCACAGAGAAAGATGCCCTGCAGCCAGGACACAACATAGTGTGTGCCGGCTACACCCTTTACGGCAGCGCCACCCTAGTGGCTCTCAGCACCGGCGCCGGCCTCAACTTCTTCATGTTGGACCCTGTGAGTACTTCACACTCACTACTAGTAAATGTCTCTAGGTTTCCTCGGAGATCTGACGTCCACTGCTGTCTTCTTCTCAACTTTAATATCTCTCCCTTTGTGTCTCTTGCTGTCACTGTTTACAGTTATATGCTTTTATTGCCCTATAGCTCTATTTTATTTGAGAAAACACACAATTATCCTGTCAATCATTCCTTCCTCCATGCTGCACGTCTCCACAGTGCTATCAGGAATGGAGAGGACTGTAAACACACATAAACCATGTTTTATTGGGTAGAAAGTGTGTGCCACTTTAACTATCCTCTATAAACCCTTAAAGAAATCCAGCAGAAGTATAAATTATGTTATGTTTGTAGGATTAGGGCTGTCAATCAATTTAGTGCCACCAAAAGTAACCAAAAGTGGCAAAAGGGCACTGACTATGCGGCGGTATTTGACAAGTTTGGAGTGAGAATATGTTGCTCACACAAGCACACAGGAGAAGTTTCAGTTGGTTGCAATCTGCAACCTCACCGCTAGATGCCGCCAAATCCTACACACTGCACCTTTAAAACAAATCCAACTATAGTGAATTGAATTAAAATTCTCTGCCTAATGAAATAAACTGAATTGTTTCAATAAATCCAGTCTCGTGGTTTGCTCTGACTAAACATCCACCTAAGCATTACGTTGTTTCTCCTCAGGCCATCGGCGAGTTCATCCTGACGGAGAGGAACGTGAAGATCAAGCCGAAGGGGAAGATCTACAGTCTTAACGAGGGCTACGCCAAGTACTTCCACCCCTCCATCAACGAGTACCTCAAACACAAGAAGTACCCAGAGGTGAGAGCATATTACAAGATGAAACTACTGTGCACATCACAAACATCATTTTGACATTGATCAGTTCTACTTTGTGTTTGTGGTTTTGAATGTGATACCTTTAACTAATAGAAAGAAGCATCTATTTTGCTGACACACACAGATACACTTCAGTCCTGAGGCAGGATTTCAAACACCAGCGGCCTCTCACACATGTGAATCCTGATGAAGCATTTTCTCTGGTAGAATAACTTCACATGAGGACCTTTGGTTAGCTGCACACAAAAAAAGGCAGTTTTTTTCCACAGATGATCAGCAGATTGGAGATTTAAATGTTTCCCAACAGCAGAAATAATTTTATTAATTTAATTTATGTTAATAACTCAAGTGGAAAAGCTACTTTTCGTCCTTTTCAGCTTAATTTTTTAGCTAAAATATGGAATTTGCTTCTCACCTCCGTTCATTTTATTGTGAAAATGAATAGTGATAAATAATTTACCTTTTGAACAATACTCTGGTTAAAATCTGGTTGGCTGATGGTTCGCTGAAGCTCAAATAGAAGGAGTGACAGCGAGATCAATAATTTCACCGTTGTTTCAGTGGTAATTTTACACTTTCATTCAAATAAAGTGGCAGATAGTCATAATAGCTAACAAAGAGCGACTCTGGCTGCAGTTTAAATGTGTCATAGAGCTTTATTGTTGGAACAAACACATGCAACATAAAGATGTTGTCAGTTTAAAGGAATTTATAGAGGAAATATAAGGTGAAAATCTTCAGTTTAAAGGGTTAAATTAAAGATGCTTCATGCAGCCATCAGGTACAACAGGCAGAGAGGGCAAAGAGTGACCACCCTGACCCACAGACATGTGATCGCTCAGTCGAGCGTGACCGTTCTTGTTCAGACAGGACAAGGCTCAGTCAGCTGAGCTGCAGGATGGCGACACATTGCAGGAAACATGGTGTTCCTCAGGAAGCTGCAGCTTCTCATCTGGAAACTCTGATCTCCACACAAGCACACTCAGCACTTCTGCAGCACGGACACACACACAACATGACATGCAAAGTGTTTGCTCATCAGTGACGGGTACGCCATGTACCTCACTTTCATGAAGGAAATATCAGCTTGAATGTCCTTCTCTGAGGCTTCTGCTTCACCAAAGTTAATCAGAACAAAAAAATCTGTAATATTTTATTTTCATTCAAGTTTTTATCAGTTATACAGCCTCAACCAACCTGTTTGAAAGGAATACCCCACTTCAAACCTGTACTTTGAGTTAAAAACACTGCCTGTAGACAACAGCTGTAGTTGGCTGTATTGATTCCAACAGGGTAATGGCAAATAAAGTAAATAAAAGCATAAAAAAATCCAAAGAAATCTCTCAAACCACTCTCGTCTGTCCAGTTTACTCAGTATGTTTCAAACACTTCCACCAAAATGGATGGATTTCTGTTTATATTAGTCACTCGCAGCTGTTGTTTGTTTACATCAGTCGTAAAGTGTTTTTGTGTCTTTTGGAGAAGAAGCATTCAGTGTTTATGCACCACATATCTGGATATAACTTGAGGTCTGCTCTAACTCTCAGTTCTTTTAGATGTAAAAGGGCTTAAGACTTTTCTGTTTTTGTTTTCTGCCTTTTATATCTTACATTGCACTATAACTGTAATTCTACATTATTTTACTCTTTGAAATCCTACTTTGTCTTTTTATTTGGGTTTTTTCTTACCTCGTAGGAGTTCTACAAATAAACTTGCCTTGCCTTTTATGGCAGCCTTTTAAAGATATTCATTTAATACTAACATAACGTACAAACATTAGCATTATTTATATAGAAGCTTTCATACAAAAAAATGCAGCTCGAAGTGCATTTCAAATCAAATATTGTCATGCAGTCATCAGTCACCTTTTCTTAAAGACCTGCTGAGCTTTTTAGTGTCAGTTTTAGTGTCTCATGATAGTTTAAATGTTCTATATATGATATTAAGAGCATTACTAGAGCATCAAACAAGTATTTGCTATAATCCGAGCTTCTCTGTGCTTTATTTACATAACTGGGCCGGTCGTGCGTGCATTTAGTGCATGTTAGTGCATGTGAGCTCATGGCCGCTGCTCTGCACTGCTCTCATACAGCGGTTACAGGTGATAACCATGGCTGTATAAAGAGAACTGGATACAGCGTTGGAGGCGGACTCCCGTTCATTCCTGTGAGAGTTGGTCAGTGGCGCATGAAGCCAAAATGGCTCGACTGCCAAGTGATAAAGTACCCGGATCATCCGACGATCTTCCGCATCCATTTGGCCCACAGAGCAGGCGTGTTTAGCGTTTCCTTTAACTCCGCCTCCCAGCCCTCGGTCCAGCCGTGGTCTGGGTCTCATTCACATGAACGGAGGAAGGAAAATAACTCTGGATTCA
>CAKALU010062741.1:43517-54278 GCA_916700995.1 Hozukius guyotensis | reverse complement strand
CACAGGTACTGCATTTAGCATAAAAAAATATGCTCAAATCATAACATGGCAAACTGCAGCCCAACAGGCAACAACAGCTGTCAGTGTGTCAGTGTGCTGACTTGACTATGACTTGCCCCAAAACTGCATGTGATTATCATAAAGTGGGCATGTCTGTAAAGGGGAGACTCGTGGGTACCCATAGAACCCATTTACATTCACTGATCTGGAGGTCAGAGGTCAAGGGACCCCTTTGAAAATGGCCATGCCAGCTTTTCTTCGCCAAATCTAACGCAAGTTTGGAGCGTTATTTAGCCTCCTTCACAAACAAACTAGTATGACATGGTTGGTACCAATGGATTCATTAGGTTTTGTAGTTTCATATGATACCAGTATCTTTATGCTAGCTTCACAGTGAGCCTGCTACAACCTAACCTATTTGCGTTAACACGTTATTATTGCGCTAACTTTGATAGCCCTAATACAAACAGCTGGCAAAGTCCTCAAAACAGCTTCCGCAGAAGTTCCTGCTACAGTCGGTGTCTCCAGGACCGCATTTTGACATGACTCGCACACAAGGTGAAAACAATACCAGCATCGCTGTCGCAGCGGCTAAAAATGTATTATAATTTCAGATAGACTTTAAAATTATTTAATCCACTTCTCATTATCTTGTTCACAGCGTCCTGGTTTTGTCTTCTGGGGTTTTTGAGAACGCAGCTCATGAATTTCCTGCTTTCCTGCAGCCTGCTTTGCAAATCTCAGGTGTCAGAGTGTCCTTGAACGCACCAACAAGGAGAGTTTTTTTTAATGGTCCCTGCTTGCAACTGCATTAAAAAAAAAGGACAACAACATGTTGACAGTGATAGATTACCTATCGCGAGCAGAGATCAAGGCACCGCAGGTTGATTTTCATAAAAAAGTATGATGTCATTTACTGTCCCTAAGCTGTTTTATTGACCTGTCCTGTGACCTCTGTCATTTGTGGCTGTCCAGGTACAGTATATAACTAGCATGTGCAGTTTTATTCAGTCTTAAAATCTTGGAGGTTTACCATGTCTATGTTTTGAGAAAGAGAGGGCGGGTTAGTCCTGTAGAATTAAGCGAATTATACTTTCAAGATATAGTTTTTGTAAAATGTGACACCACGTACATAAGTTCCTGTACCATCTTGCCTACTCCGTCTATGTCTACTTCGAGACTACATTGCCTCAGCCTGGATTTACCTCAATTATATTTCGTGTTTGAACTGCTTCTGTGAGGCCAGCCTGCTCCGTCAGTGTTTACCCAGATAGAGAGGAGAGGTACGGTCAGCCATCTGGAGACATCTGCTCCATTTCCAGCCAACACAATCAGGTCAGAAGTGAGTCTGCGCTCCAAACCTGCCGGGCCCTCAGATAGCAGATCAACCTCTGTAGTATACCTGAGGGACAGATAGGAGGAATTCACAGGGATTCAGACGACTCTAATTATAGCTTTATATCTCTGTGTGGAATGTGGATGAACTAACCGAGAGTGCTGCTACGTATACTTTTGGGTGACCAAAGGAAGAGGTGAGAATGGGAGACAGAGGCAGGAAATGAAGGAGGGACTGAACTTGACAAAGATGAATGTGGGAAGCCTCCATTTATCTCTGAGCCTTTCACTTAGACGTCCACTTGAATACAAAGATGGAGAGGGAAAAAGAGGAGACGTGATTTGCCTGAGTTTGGTAACAACACCTCATTTAAAGCATTTTTCGTGATGATGTCAATATCCTGTTTGATGACAGCATTTGTTTGTTCAAGCTCTTAAAATGACTAAACTATGAACAATGTGTGTGACTTTGACTCCAGAAACTGCTGTTTGCATCCTGTCTCCTACCAGCCGTCAGTGTTGATGTCTTTTAGTCATGACCCCAATGTTTTTTCTAACCTTAACCAAGGAGTTTTTCTTTTACCCATGATCATGAACTATCCATAACTTTAACCAAGTTCTAGCTGCCTAAACTTAACCAAACCTTCACCATAGAGGTGGCAGATCTGAACACATTCACATGAATTATTTTAATGATATTCGTTCGGATTTATTTGTGTGTTTGTAATAGAGCTCGTCCGATAGTGGATTTTAAAAGACCGATATAATAATGATAGTTTGGGGCAGAAAAAAGCAGATTAATCGGCCGATATCTTCTTTACTTCTGCAGCAGCCTAGTCGGCTAGTTTTGCATACACCGTTTTTAATAAACCAGTTTTTTGTCTTTCCGAATTTATTCGTAATAATTCGTAACAGAATATCCTGAAGTGTGTTTTGCTGGATTACATCGTTGGAAATTTATTTATTTGCAATGGGCAATGCGTTGTTCTGTGGCTGTGACTGGCCACAATTACTTCTGTTGCGCGTCTCGTACAGCAAGTTAAAATAACAATGAATGTTTTCTTTTCCTCCCTGTCTGCCAGCCTCGTATCTGGGACAAAGAGCTGTTAATGTTGCGTTATATATTCGAGAAATAAATCGGCCACTATCGGAGCCCAGTTCCGCCGATAACAATAGTTTGTAAAACGTCCTATTGGCACCGATTAATCGGTCTACCTCTAGTTTGAAATTATATATTTGTGGAAATGTGTGTATCTGGCATTGTATTCTATCTTTTGTTGTTTTTATGTCTGCTTTGTAAAGCACTTTTGTAATTGCTGCTATGTAATTAACCATTATTATCATTACTTTCAACCACACAAGATGCGTTTGCTGACAGATGAAACCTTCATTGCACAACACGAGACTAGTGGCTACAATCCAGCGTTAATTACTACAATTACACAGAGAGTTAGGATTTTAGGCTTTAAAACTATCGCATGTAACGGTATTGCGTTAAAAAAATTAGTGCCGTTAAAAAGAATTTGCATTAACGTGTTATTATCTCGTTCACTTTGACAGCCCTAATTCTGAATGAACCAGCAGCAAACTTTGGTTTTGTTTCTTCCTATGTGTGTAGACTGGAAACGGTTGCTGCAGACATGAAAGAGTGTCTTATTCTATCCACTTTCTCTTTGTATAGTACAGGTAGTATAGTGCACGCTCAGTAAAGTATAGTACAACACCTACACAAATGCCAGGTCCTCTGTACAGCTCTGCTTGTTCACTGTTGATAAGATGTTACAGAGATGTGTCTCCTTTCAGCTCCCTCTGAGCTTTATTAGTATTCAGCCAACACTTCACTCTGGGAAGACCAAAGTGCGAGGATTATGTTAGAGCTTATTAGATTGAATCAGACTTAACAGGTTGTGTTTTGCTGCCGTCTTTGAAGACACAAAGCATCCTCAAAGATTCCCCGGGCACGGATAAGACAGTTTTTTACCATTTAAATTTTCAATAACCTTTCATATCGTCTCTCCTTCCAAAAACTATTATGTTGTTTTTTCTTTCACAGCTCAGCCTCGGTTCTCTGACCTCACTCTACATTTCACACACTTTTTAGAAACCATTCCCACCTACTGTTCTTCTCAGCCAAACCGACTTCCCATCAATAAGAAAGTATTTTTGTTGTGTTCTCTCTGCAGCTCTGTGGGCGTATGAATCTCTAGTGGCGATGCTTTATAGGCCTCTCCTAAACGATATGAGGCCTGCCTTCTACAGGAGAGGCAGATAAGAGCTTAAAGCATTACCCTGCAGAGCAGCGTCCAGCGCTGGCCCCATAAATCACATCATGGTTGTACTTGAGTGTTGACTGTGTGTTTCTGTGTACTGGTGGTGGTGGTGGAGGGTGTGTGATGGCGGATGGAGGTTTGGCGTAATCACAAAACACATTCATATGCTTGATGATGTATCACATGACGCTGTTTGTTGATGTTAAATTGATTTTTACCCCACGGCTTTCTTCATCGCAGCGGTTACCTCCGCAGCACACGCTGAAACACATTATAGGGAAGCAGCTGAGGGATTAAGACAAAAAAAAACTTCTTATATTAATGACCATGACGGAAGTCGCACCATCTATCATCGCAGATTTCTGCTGAGAAAAACGTCCAACTGGAGACTGAGGCAAACATTGTCGACAGGGCCGACAGCGTGGCCAGAATGGAAATGAGCTTACTGACACCGAGGGAGCTGACAAGCATCATCTCTGTCTTTGCCTAAAGATTTGTAAAGCAAAAATGTCATTCTGGAAACATGAGAGCAATTTATACTAAGGCCACGTTCAGACTGACTTTAGCCCTGCATGAAAAAAAAACTAAACCCCCTTATTCGTTATTCTGGTGACGCAGCGGGGGGCGCCAACACAGAGGGCTCCGGCAAAAAAACACAGTGCTGTCAGACTAAAAACTTGATTCTAAAAAGTGAAAAGTCCTTTGGCCAATCAAATGCATGCAAACGCACATTCATAATAGATAACTTTGTAACGTGACAGGCTGTTGTCATCCGCTGTTCGTACTTATACCTACGAAAAGTAATGCAGTGTAATTCGTATATAACCCACGTAATCGTGAGCCATGATGTATAGAGCTGCAGCTAAGGAAGTCAGGTTACGTAATATAAAGAGCGACAAAGTCCACTTAGGAAGTACTATCACCCGTGAGACCGCTGTTCGTGTCCCGTGTCTCATCAACTTTTACCGTACTTTTGTTACTTAACTTACGTACGCAACTAACGCCACCTACGTAAGTTTCGTAACGGCGCGGCGATGTCAACAAAGCACAGAGAAGCTCTGATCACAACACACACAGAGGGAGAGTGACTTCATTCTCTGCTCAGGTAGACATTACTCCACTCTGCTGCTATATTGATGCTCTGGATATCGTATAGAGAGCCTTTAACCCAAACCACGATCTTTTCCTAAACCTTTCTGGACATTCATAACACACAACGCACGAAAAATGAATAATAACTCTTCGTAAGATATCATACGAACCGTTGTATGAACATATGTGGACCGTGTACACCGTATTTGTACTGGTTGTCATGATGAAAGATTAAGTTATTGTCATCGTGATGATTTTCCAGAAGTAGGGGAATCTTGTCTTGGAGTATTATAAACAGCTGTGCTGTGTTTTGGCATCTGATAAGCCTTCAAACATATGGATCTGTTACTCAAACTGGACTTCCTGGACCATATTTCATGTCCCTACTAACATAGTTGCTTGTCCCTTATAAATTGTCAATAGTGGCTTGCATACTAATGACTGATAAATGTTGATAAATCATTTAGTAATCAGTAATAATCTATTTAAGTAATGGATCTGTTTGGTTGGCAGATCTGCTTTGCTCTTCCTTTCCTGTCTTCAGCTGGTTATCATTAAGGAATCCTCCCGTGGACTGTTTGAACCTCTTTCCATCTGGAAAAACGCTTCAATTCAGACAACAATTATTTATTACTTACTATACTATTAATAGTATTTATGACTGCAGACTTGATAGCTTATTGCAAAGTCTGGGTTTTTGCTTTAAGTCTGCATGATAGTTAGTCTGTAAGAGGCTAGTTTTTCTTTAGATCTCGTAGTAGTTAAGCCTCTATAACACTGTAGTTACTTCCCCTCCTGCAAACATAGCCCCGTTGTCCAATCTAATCAATGTATTATTACTATTTTGGTCCTCTGTTTTGATTCTCCCCAAGTGCTTTGGTCCTGTTTAATGCAACTGTCTAAAAATGCTTTGCGAAATCTGGTGCAAAGTTGTTGTAATTAACCCTTACAACCCTGAGCACAGTTGTGATTTGCAGATGGAAATGCTCCATAGCAGCTTAAGTATGTAGTTTCTACATGTAATGTGGAGCACGGCGGTGTGACGGATGAGAAAGAGTGACTCAATGTGTTTTCTCTGGTGGACGCTTTGTGGGACAAGCCAAGGAGTTGTGTACATGCCCTCCTACCCCCGTCCTGTCCAATAAGAGTCAGTGACCCCGGCGATCCTTAGAGGCAGACATCATTGTTCATGATTGTTTTAGTTTCGTCGTCTCCGTCGAACCACCCAGAGTTTGGAGTCCAGTATGACTGGGTCGCCCCACCGCTTCATCATGTTGGATTAAGTCAAGTGTCTCCAGCCTGGCTGCATGCCAACAGAGGTCAGGCTGGGCGGCCGGCCTATGAAAACACAACCGTCTCCCTTCCTCTCTCGCTTACTCCAACAAGGAAGAGCGATACAGGCGGAGGAGGTTTAACTGGCATGTGGAGTTTTCCGAGATAAGTATCTCTGAGAGAGGCCCCGCTCAATTCAAGTAGGATCGGCTAACCACTTTCATGTACATATGTGTACGTTTCAGTGTGTGTGTGTGTGTGTGTGTGTGTGTGTGTGTGTGTGTGTGTGTGTGTGTGTGTGTGTGATATATGAGTTACCAGAGTGTGTAAAAATTCTTCTAACAGTGTCAGTCTGGGTTAAATCCATCTGCAATCCCTATCGCCAGCTCCACCCTGTCTTTAAGGAGTGATCTCACCTTCCAGATGGCTCATTGTTCTCACAGGGTCTGTTTCGGTCACATGCTTTCTATAAAGTTTGCAGAAAGTGCATTGTGTGTTTACATGCACACAATAACTGAACTATAAAGATTAAGACACTGTGATGTAAATGTCTTAATCTGATTAAGGGACGTTAATAATTAACTGTTTAACCGTTAACCGACATTAAGAATTTGAACCGGTTAAACGGTTAAAAGAAATATTAAAAATTTAATAAAAAGCTGAGCAAAACTCAGAGGAGCGGCTCGTCACTTAAAGGAGAACAGCTGGTCCACCATAACAGCCCAACTTAAGAGAGTCTGAGCCGGCGTTGCAAGATACAGTAAGTTGGCTCGGGTCTCTTGAGCTGAGGAGTTGAAGCATTTATTCACAGACAAATAAACTTTACACACACTGCTACAGCTACATTCACAGCTATAACGCCACCGACAACCCCACACTCACCTCCGCCACACACATACAGTCTGTCGTACACTCGCTAACGTTACGCCAGGCAGACACACAGCTGACAACCTTGCAGCTAAACTAAATGGTGCGGTGGTGGTGGTGGTGGACTTTTACTTGGAAAGTGGCTGCATGTGTCCTCGACAATACGCGCAGCACCGTGGCTGCTACCTCTCCTGGACGGGTGAACTGGGGACTCAAGTTGTCTATTTTGCACATACACTGCAGCTGGCGCACCGCTGCATGCGACGCACTAATCTTGTCGGTTAATAATCGGTTAACGAGGGTTGGTTATCGGTTAAAAAAAAAAATCAAAATTAGCATCCCTAATCTGATTATTGTATTCATGTTAATCAGGACCTATTATGCTTATTTTCAGGTGCATAATTGTATTTTGGGTTTCTACTAGAACATGTTGACATGCTTTAATGTTCAAAATACGCTTTACTTTTCTCATACCGGCTGTGCTGCAGCACCTCTTTTCACCCTCTGTCTGAAACGCTGTTTGAGTTCCTGCCCAAAAAACAACAACAAGATGGCGGCCAAAATGCCGACCTCGAGGCTTCAAAACGGTAGTCCACAAACCAATGGGTGACGTCACATATACACATCATACACAGTCTATGGTTAGAATCAAATCTGATGTCTTGTTACAATTAATAAATAGCTTTTACATTCTCAACAAAATGGTGAAACAAAAAAAGTCCTTGTTACTTCTTGCATTTGGTGATAATTTGTTTCATAAAAGCCCTTCTAGGGATGGGTATTGCAGATTATTATTCGCTATAAACATTATGATACATTGCATGGGATAGCTGTTTGACAGTTGAGTTTGTCCCTACCAAATAAACCATGAATAGATAATAAGAATGACGTATTTCCAGTAAGCTACTACACACCCTTACTACCATAGAAATCATGTAAAGTCAGGTTACTGTGGAAATCAGATTGAAGTACTTTGAAACATGTAAATACTTTCGCTATCATTTTAATTTTAAAATGATTAAATTTATTTAGTTAAATTCATTTGAAAACTGGCTCACACTTTATCTCAAAGCATCTCGACGACATTGTTCAAGGGAGGAGATGTTTATCTTGAGCTTTTTATAGTGAAAGGTATGAGTCATCTGCCTGCTCGACTTCAGGCAGTTCCTCATGAGAAGAAATTAAAAAAATGCCTTGGAAACAGTCCCTATCTACCTCCCAAAAAGGTTCTCATTTCCTTGTTTCCTGTCGTAATCATGGCTTCACGCCGCTGCCCCTTTTAATGCCAATCGGTGCATGAGGACGAGGGCAAAGTTTCCCACCACACAACAATCATTCCATTCACACCTGGAAGTGGAAAGCAAACACAGCTTGCAATCTGCAACCAAAGATCAGTGTTTTCCACCGCGGCAAACATGATGAGGAGAGTGTCATGCATCTGGTGTGACAGGTAAACACACGGCGTTGCCTGGCAGCCTCGTGATAAGGTGACTGTGTTTGTGAGTGTGGGAGAAAAAGTTCTTATCTGTCCACATTTCCATTACAGGCAGGTGTGTGTGTGTGTTAATGAAAAAGTCAGACAAGCTAACATAATCAGTGTTCCGTAGTTGAGTCGACACTGTATGCACTGACACTCCCAACTGTCTCTGCACACACAGAGAGCGATGTCTATTATCTTCTGCATCCATTAAGCGGTTTAAGCTCTGCACACTTGTCACGCGGTCAATTTCTAATGAATTCTCCGTGTGAGAGATGGAGGCAATAAAGAGGAAGTAGATGAGAAGAGGACACTGTGTGCTGTGTGTAGTCTGAGGCGTAATGAAAGCAGGGATATGTATAATGAATATTCCCCTGGCCATGGACAAAGTCCTGCACTCTGTATCATTTTTATGGCACGATCCTTCTCGGATGCCACCGCTCGACCAAAGGAGAGGATTCAACTCAGCAACGCCGGAGCTGAGGGATTGCATAGGTTCACTTTCTCTCTGTCTCGCCTCAGATTTCCATCTCTTCTCTCTCCGTCACCGTGCAGCAGCAGCAGCAGTCCTGTCTTTTCACACCACCACTCCTCTCTCACCTTATCTACTCCCTCTCTCTACTTTGATTCAGCTCGTGTAATCCATTCATCCATTTCTGTTGCACTCTCACAGGACTTTAACAGAGGGAGCATAAGAATACACAAACTAGGGCTGTCAATCGATTAAAATATTAAATCATGATTAATCGCATGATTGTTCATAGTTAATCGGATTAATCGTAAATTAATTGCACAGTTTTTATCTGTTCAAAATGTACCTTAAAGGGAGATTTGTCAAGTATTTAATACTCTTATCAACATGGGAGTGGGCAAATATGCTGCTTTATGCAAATGTATGTATATAGTTATTATTGTAAGTCAAATAACAACACAAAACAATGATAAATATTGTCCAGAAACCCTCAGCTGTTAGTGTGCTGACTTGACTATAACTTGCCCCAAACTGCATGTGATTATCATAAAGTGGACATGTCTGTAAAGGGGAGACTCGTGGGTACCCATAGAACCCATTTTCATTCACATAACTTGAGGTCAGAGGTCAAGGGACCCCTTTGAAAAGGGCCATGCCAGTTTTTGTCTAATAATTTTGCTTGCTCTTGCTGGTTTCTCCAAAGCTGTCTACCTTAGCTTAAAAGAATGAATTAAACACACATGTAAATTTTTTTTTGACCGTGCACCTTAAAAACTTATTTTATTTTTTGATATTTTTGCATTCTGATGTTTTCGAATGATTTTTTTTTCCCTCATGTCACTCTTTTTTCAGTGATGTGGAGAGGATGGGTTTGAGAGGAGGGAGCAAGGAGAGTGTGATTTCCATATAATCTGCATACGAAGGAGAGAACGTCTCTTCCTGACCCCGCCATCTGCTCCGAAGCCTTCCGGCGTGACTGCACACCTACAGTACGGCAACGGATTCCACAAGTTCACCTGGAACTCCCAAACCACAAGTACGTCTGTTTCTCTCTGTCACTTTTTTCACGTGGTTAAAACTTTAAACTTTGAACTTATGTTATGCTGGTTCGCCGGAACCACTGACTGTATATAATTAGTGGACGTAGTCACTGTGACGTCACTCATTGGTTTGTGGACTATGGTTTTGAAGCCTCGAGTTCAGCATTTTGGCCATAGCCATCTTGGTTTTTGGCTGTTGCCATCTTGTTTTTTTGCAACCAGAAGTGACACGAGAGGGAGGAGATAAATACAACCAAACGCGGAATAAGACATTTTTAGGTGGCCAAAAAGGTAATAATTAACTTTCATGATCAGAAAAACAGACTGTGAAAGGGTTAAAGTTGTAAGACGAAAACACAGACAACATCTAGACTGGACAACTCCGTAGTAGCGACCTGTCAATCACAAGGTAGCCACGCCCTAAAGCATCCCCTGCTTTATGGTCTATTTGACTCTAATTGGGACCATAATTTACTAAATGAACATCATGCTGTATTGAAGAAGACTTGAAACTAGTGATTGAGACCATAAACTCATGTTTACAATGTTTACTGAGGTAATAAATCAAGTGAGAAGTAGGCTCATTTTCTCAGAGACTTCTTTTTGCAACCAGAGGAGTCGCCCCCTGCTGGCTATTAGAAAGAATGCAAGTTTAAGGCACTTTTGCATTGGCTTCACTTTTCAGACCCGGAGGTTGCCCACTGGCAGGAACAAGCGATAACGTTAGCTAACACGTATTAGCTAACACACAGTAGCTAACACACATTAGCTAAAGTTTTCAATTCCAATGTTTCCTTTTTCAGTTCAGGTTTTGCTTTCAATGCCAAATTTTACTTTCAAAATCGAAACTCACTGTCCTGGCTCCATATTCTTGCAGGAATTTCACTTTCATCTATTTCATTCAAATGCATAATGTAGAATTCTTCCATTACATTC
>CAKALU010062741.1:0-34795 GCA_916700995.1 Hozukius guyotensis | reverse complement strand
TATACAATCAGACTTCTTTTTGCAACCAGAGGAGTCGCCCCCTGCTGGCTGTTAGAAAGAATGCAAGTTTAAGGCTCTTCAGCATTGGCTTCACTTTTATTATAAATTATAATCCAAACTGTTCTTTGTAAATATTCATCACAGTTTACAGATCAACTTCCTGGTTCAGTTTTGATCCTTTAGATTATTATATACATTTCGCTGCGCTTACTTTTGATTTTCCAAATAAAGTAGTTTAGATAATCTGGCTTCTTTAAAACATGTCTGATCATCTGAATGCTCATGTTTACCCCATCGGGCTTCTTTTAAGCAATGTTACCATGATTTGGTGATCCTTTAACTTTTCCTCTCGCAAAATTATCAGGTCGAAATTTTAATAACTAGAAAATGTTGGCATGCTAACACGCTAAACTAAGATGTTATTTTAGCGTTTAGCTCAGTGCACCACTGTGCCTACTTAATACAGCCTCACAGAGCTGCTAGCCTGGCTGTGGACTCTTAGTGTTGCTCAACAGTAAATCTATAAATAATTGTTGGTTCAATGAGGATTAAGCAACCTTCAGACAACAAAAGCGAGGGGTGAAAGGAAAACATTCTACATGTAACAGGCTTTTCAGAATGTTCCGCATCACTGTGGACATTGCGTTACTGTAAACCAGCCTGGCAGGATTTCACACAAGGTTTCTTGTTCATATGCATGGAGATGATTAACAGAGATAATGAAGAACAATGGCCCCACACCACATTCCACCACATTACAGACACAAGAGGAGAAAGAAGAACACAAGTGAGAATGTACAGTTCACATGTTAATGACACTCCTCTACCTCCTTCCAGGGTTTTCTAAGGCTACATTCTTACTATTGTCCTTATATCCACCCTACAGGCTGTTCTTATACACCGTCCGTAGCTATACCTACAAAAAGTAAGGCACTGTAATTTGTATATATGACACAAAATGTGTAGTCAACGTAATTGTGAATCATAAAGTATAAAGAGCGACAAACGCTGTGTAGGGAGGAGGTCAAGGTGGCTGGGCGGGTAAAAAAATACTGGACTTTCGCGCAGTAGACCAGTGTACGATTACGATTTGTCACGTAACTTCCGTACTTAAGTTACGCCACTTCCGGTGTTATTTTAACCCAAACCACAATCTTTTCCTTAACCTAACTAAGTAGTTTTGTTGCCTAAACCTAACCCAAGTTGTTTCCTTTGAAGACTGAAGTTTATTTTGAAAAAACTGGAGCAGAACTTGACACGCGTGTCTGACATGTTGCTAGACAAATATGTTTTTGTTTTAAAACTCATAACTTTTGCTACGTTTCCACACCACTCCAGCGTTTTTGAACCCCTAAAATGTTGACTTTTGAAAATGCTGCTGACCCCGTTTTAGTTTTGAAAACTACGAGATTGTGTTTTAGTCTGGACGGGTGGAAACGGAGACTGTTGGAAACGATGACGCAGACACCCACGTTCGCTTCTTGATTGGGTCTCATCTGTCACGACATGTCCTTCCCTGATTTGTCACGCTCCTATCACATCACCTTTTTCTGGAAGAAAATAATAATTCTGCATTATGTGTTGTTTTTTTTCTGTTCTGAAAATTCTGTTCCTCCTCCTAGTAGTATTTTCTGCAATTAAGCAACCAACCGCAGAGTAGACAATCTGCTTCCTGTTTACACCGGCACAAGCATGCCCAGTGTATGTGAATGGTCATGTGATATACATTTTTAGGTGTGTTATTGTGGACGGAGATTATTTCTGAAACAGTGCTAAAACGCTTGTGTGCACGGAGATTGTTTTCATTATAAAATTAAATTGCAAAAACTTATCCAGCGTACCATCCCCCAAATAGTCGCCCGGTAGGGAACAATTAGATGACAGTCTGTCCCAGCGGGTGACACCAGCAGTAACAAAGCCAAAAGGGGGTAAAGAGGTTAGGAGGAGGGATGTATCAGTGAGAGAAAAGGTGAGAAAACACTCGGGTCTGAGCAAGGGATAACAAAACACTCAACCTCTTCCAATTAAGAGGCAGCAGGTGCCAGAAGGTGCCGCTCATTGATAAAAAATCTCATCAAAACATGAAGTCCGTGGTTTTGTTAGCTCCTCATTCTTTAGTGCATCATATAAGAAGCTTTATCTTCCAACACCTTGCGCAAGAAATTAACACGTCTATCTCTGCACAATTACAGCCCATTTTCTCACATGCTGGTTTTTATGAATGAGCCATATGGCTGTGGGGTGAGGGGTCTGTTTCCTCGGTCTCTAGGCCAATCACAAGTGTCATGGCAGAGTGTGTGTTAAGCATCAGGCAGTGTGTCTGTTCTGCGGGGAGATTAATCAGGGGAGGTAGGGTATGTTTGGTTGCCTTTAGAGGACGGCCCCCCCAGGCCCTTTTCCCAAAACATATGTGAGTGATTATGACAGATGGGGGGCCCTGGACTTGGGCTGGAGGAGGGTGATGTAGGGCGGTGATGTCAGCTTTTAGAGGAGTTGCCTTAAAATGTGACTCTCCGTGTTTTTAACTGATGTATTGGTGTGACTAATTCAGCTCAGGGAGTTGTTTTTTCTGATAATACATCAGCTCTTACAGTCTATTTCTCTCTAGCCGCCCCCGTACAATCCTTTTTTCTTTCTGACTCAGTGCTTTATGGTCTGGTACATCTGGGCCTGCATGCGAGAGACTGGGAGTAATGTTTTTCCAATGATATTACTGGGTGCAACTGTAATCTGTAATCCCACTTAAATACTGACGTGTTTGTTTTAACCATCAGTCAACCTTCTTGTTGTTATCTGATCATTATTCACCATCATTTTAACACTTTGAATTATAGAAATGGTCCGCCAGTGCCTACATTAGTATTTTGGTTTATTGTGATGTCATTTCAGGAATTATCTTCAAATGCTTCAAATCCCTAAAATCTGTACAACCTAAGATACAAGGTTATATCAGTCAATAAACTATAATAATTGATAAAGTTATTGATATTTTGTCATAAATAAAAAAAATACAAGACATGCTTTTGCATAAAATGTTACTAAATAAATAAATACTGATCCAAAAGATTTCTAAATGTAGAAACATGAACACAATATCTCTCAAAACTCCATAAATTATTCCAACTATGTAAATTTTTTAGTTTTTGAGATATGCTCATTTTTATGAGCAGATCGAGTGCAAAGGCGATAGTTTTCGTTGCGGTCCGCAAATAACGTAATGATGTCATCATGAGCGTACAACATGATGATGTGGAAGACAGAAGCCTTAGCTTTCAGCTGCAAAAGAATGAATGCTCTAGCGATTATGGTTTTTATTTTAGATTTAGTTAAACAGGATCATGCAAACGACGATCAATCCCAACTCAAGGTCCACTTACTGCAGCTTTTTCCAAGGGCTTGTCTTCTTCAGCGGATGGAGTTTGCTTGTCTGGATCTGTTGAGATGCAAGCTCAGTAGCTGTTTCATCCAACACACACGCACACACAATACAACTGTTCTGTTGTGGCGTTTTCAAAAACCTAGTAAGTGGACCTTTGAATTCCCCCACTTTGCCGCAGATTTAGAGACATGACATTCGTTTTTGTTGCTGTGCTGATGATATATTTAACCAAATCTTTTTAAATTTCTGAAAACTCCAACAGACCATAAATGTTGGAGATTAAATTTTACGTCGCTATAATGCTGAGCTTTTACATGTCTTGATAAATGTTACAATTAAAACATTTAATTCAACAAAACCAGTTGAGAAAAACAACCCGATCTCACGGGAAGGCGTATAAATAGCACGACATTACAGGGACATTTGTACGCTACACAACAGAACTACGGTAGCGTCCGCAGTTAGGTTTGGGCAACAAAACCACTTAGTTAGGTTTAGGAAAAACATCATGGTTGGGCTTAAAATAAGTACGTAAACTAAGTAAAATACATACGGACACAAATTAACATAAGTAAGGAAAATACGTAACAAACTTACAAAACAAAACACCGGTCTCCTGGTTGAAGGTCCGGTGTTTGTTGGACCCATCAACCTCCCCAACCGCCCGCCATAAGAAGTATTTCTTCCCTTTATTCTACGCAGAATAATTGACGCAGTCAATACAGACTACATGGCGCACAAATGACACGCCAAAAGCAAGAAAGGCGTTTTTATTGCACGCTAAATGCCTTGCGCCTTCTCAGGCTGAGAAAATGTGCAAATCACATGAATCTGGTCTGAGCAGTGGCATGACATGACAATTATTTCCTAAACCGGAGAAATAAACTTGTGTGCTATACCGACTCTATAACCGTTAAAGTCTGTGAGCTCATGGATCTCATTCTGCTGCAGTATTGAGTATTTGTTTCTCTTATCATACCGAGCTTTAACCCACCGGCAGCATCTTTCCTTTGGCCGTCAGTTTGATGAATGGGTGTGTGCTCTGTTATCTTAAGGAACATTTGCAAACTTTTCATAATAATGCCATTTAATAGTTTTTTTTTTCTATTACTGCTCCTCTGCTACCGTCTAGTTTGTCTTTTCATGACTGATGATTGATTTGTTCCATTCGTTTTACATCCCCTTTTAACTGCGTGCAGGAATTAGTAGTTTCTAGAACAAACAAGCCCAATAAACAACAATAAGCTGCCCTGCCCACAGTGCTGCAGTGTGACTCATTTTATCCCATTATTTCTCCTCAGCAGAAGACAAGCGGTAATGAGGAAACAAGGCATTATGTTACGAGTCTTTTTTCCTCAAAGGGCTTTAGAGCCAGGCACAGTGGAATGATGCAAAACCAACAGACTACCAACGGTACTTATTGTTATTCACCATAAAGTTTTATTTCTGGGGGAATTGCAGCAGTTCCTCTCTATTCAAATGTGGTGAGAATGGTTTCAAATGCAGTGGAAATCTCATTACAGTGTACACATGCTGGAAAAAAAAAAACGTTAGCTCCGGGGCAAATTAAACGCCTTCTCCTGAATCGCAATAGGCTTGTTAGGATTTCGGTGTGGAAATGTAGCGCGGCGGGACGGGGTGTGTGTGGGGGTGTACGGGCAGGCTAACAGTTCTGCCACTACCCGACTGCTCTAACAAGCGGGGTTAAACTGTAACCTGTGGTTCTGCCGTGACCCTCTCAGCAGCAGCAGCTACACCAGCTGATTTGCATGAGATGTGACTGCTGGAATTTCCATTTTTGGACGCGGCAGTAGCCTGAAGCACATTGGCAGGTGTGTGCATATGTATAACTACTTGCTTAACGGATAAACACCCATTGATATTTGGGTCAGTTCACATTCCTGTGATACGCCCACCGTGTTCAGACAAATAAAAATGAATGTGATGCGTTTCTCAAGGGTTTCACCGAAGTGCCAACGAGAACAGTGAAGTGAGCTGTATTAGAAGTGTGCTGTAGTCTGGAGGAAGCACTTCTTACTGAGCCTCTAAATACAGTCTGAGAGCTACAGGACAATAACGGTGACGCATTATACTACAATCAATCAATACAAGAACAAACTGCAGCAACACAAATTACCATAGAATAGAATTAACACCTCTTTGACACACAAATAGATTCACAAGAAAAAAAAGAAAAACACTTCTGGTGAGAGGTCTTAAAGTGGCAGGAATGCCAAACGAACAAATGCCTTAGGGGGGTATGGACAAAATAAGATGAACACCTTGAAAAAGGACATTGACACAGATTATTGTGGTTTTCAGGACAATGTCTACTGACATACTGCTCTGTTAGTTGATTTGAAGTCTATTAGCTGTCTTAGTAGTCTAGTGTTGTTGTTGTCTTTTGTACTGTTGCTGACAAAGCTGTTATTTTATAAAAAAAAAAATATTAAAGCCACCTTTGAGGCAGTGTTTGTGACTAAAATCCATTTAAATACAGTATATACGTATTAGGGCTGTCAAAGTTAACAGGATAATAGCGCGTTAACGCAAATTCGTTTTAACGCCACTAATTTCTTTAACGCAACTTGCGATTTTTGGGTTCCGTTTTAAAGCTAGAGTGAAGATACTGGTATTATATGAAAGTATAAAAAACCTAATGAATCCATTGGTATCAACCATGTCATACTTGTCACAAAGGAGGCTAAATAACGCTCCAAACTTGCGCTCAATTTCGGCGAGGAAAAACCAGCATGGCCATTTTCAAAGGGGTCCCTTGACCTCTGACCTCCAGATATGTGAATGAAAATGGGTTCTATGGGTACCCACGAGTCTCCCCTTTACAGACGTGCCCACTTTATGATAATCACATGCAGTTTGGGGCAAGTCATGGTCAAGTCAGCACACTGACACACTGACAGCTGTTGTTGCCTGTTGGGCTGCAGTTTCTCATGTTATGATTAGAGCATATTTGTTATGCTAAATGCAGTACCTGTGAGGGTTTCTGGACAATATTTGTCATTGTTTTGTGTTGTTAATTGATTTCCAATAATAAATATATACATATATTTGCATAAAGAAAGCATATTGGCCCACTCCCATGTTGATAAGAGTATTAAATACTTGACAAATCTCCCTTTAAGGTACATTTTGTTTTGTAATTTGTCATTTAAATTTGTGATTAATCAATTGACAGCCCTAATATGTATATTTGTGGTGTTTACATTATTTCTCTATTCTCTGTACAGGCAAAAAACTGTTAAATTGGCATATTAAGAAGATGTTTTAGTAGATACTCTATTTAATAAAGAGCAGAGTTTTGATTTGCTTAAATAAAGCTAGGTAGTCAAATGTATTGGAACAGTATATTCTGTATTTATGTCTGTATATCTCTCTAGGTCTCTGGAGCTGAACAGAAAAAACACCTAGTGATTTCTAGGTCAATTAACATTCCAGTGTCATTTCCCACAGAGCGACTGAGAGCCCCAGGGGCATTCTGGGATAACAGATGCTCACAATTCACAGCCATACCGTATCAAACTGGCTTCACAACCTGAAGATAAAAACCCACAGGAATGTCAGCCTTCAGGCTTTAGCTCCGGGACGTTTAACGCCACCGAAAAATAAAGTTTAATTCTCTGTATGGTCAGATAGAGAGAGAGAGAGAGAGAGAGAGAAAAAAAAAACAAACACAGTACACGACCCGCCTCAGGAAACAGGAACGGTGACCTTGAGTAGTCTCCGAGGTGGTGAACCTCCTCCATCACAAATGGACCAGAGCCAGGCCAGGGCCATCCGTGCTGGAATCGAGGGCCAGAGTGGGCTCATTTGAACTGGACCGGAGCCAAAGTGGTGACTCTGTCAGCAGGTCAGCATTACTTAGAGCTGGCTAATGGAGAGGAGAGGAGAGCAGGAAAACTATCTAATGTTATAAAAGATTATTAAAGCATTGTGGAAAAAAGATAATCTTTTGTGGATATATAAATACACAAGGAGAAGAAGAAAAAACTGCTAACTAATCACAAACACAGAGGTATTATGATTATGATATATTATATTTTAGGTTTCAACTAATGATTATTTTATGGATTCATTCATCTTTCGGTTATTTTTCAATTAATCCTTGAGCATGAAAGTTCATCCTTGTCCATGGAAACAGTAGTTTGACACACACAAACACAAATAAAAAATCATAACTCAAGGTCTACTTACAAAAGTAGCTTTTTTTTTCAAGCTTTCGATCGCATCTCATGGCCTTCAGCAGAACGTGGAGCAAGCTCAGTTGTCATGGAAACAAGTCTCCGTTTTGCTGACTGAGCAAACTCCATCCTCTGCTGAAGACTGTGAGATGTTTAAAGCTCTGGAAAATCTGGTTTGTTTGTTTGATTTTTAAAAGATATTTTTATTTTCAATGAATGGTTTCAGAGCTGCACAAATTTGATCAAAATGGCAATGTGGCCTTCTGCAATTTTCATATCGCAGGAGGCGCAATATTAGTTAAATGAAATGTGAGACAAAATACAATTTTAAACTAAATATTGTTGTGCTGCAGAACACATCATATTCTACTAGGGCTGAACCATTTTGAACCCTCTGCGATCCAGCCCAAAACAAAATATGCAGAAGGCCATATTGCATCTTTGATAAAAGTTGGATTAATTGTGCAGCCCTATATTCTACAGACTTAAGAAAACGTCTGTGTTTGGAACAGATCCTCGCAAAAATCACACCATAATCAGTTTGTTTTTCAATGAAAATGAGAATAATGATGTAAAATTATCATTCCCTCTAATATCGCAAATCATATCACAATATCAGTCAAAATAATAGACTAACAATCGAACACTCAAAGATATCCATCTTAAAATATTAGAAACTCTTTGCGGTTGAGTTGCATTGTGGGTAATGTAGGCGACAGGATTTGAAAAGGAAGAATGTAAACATATAGAAATTGATGCAGCAGAACTGGAGATAGTTTTTTTTTTTTTTTTTTAAATCCATATTCCCTCGTGACTTCGACAATGTTGTAGGAGTGAAACGCTCCTCTGAAAGTCTTTCAAAGTTGGATGATGCAGTTGTGAAATTCAGTTCTTCTCCCACGTAGGACATTTGGGTAGGTCAGTTCCAGATGGTGGGCTTATTGTGAGGTAAAGTCAAGAGTTCGCAGTCTGTGGGGGAGGCTGGTGTGCTGCGTTTTGGGAAGAAAAACTGCTCCAGCTGATTAGTCATGAGGGAGGAGTGGGGTTGTATCTGCTCCCTGCATGTGATCTGATAGATGGAGGATATCTGCTGCTGCTGCTGCTGCTGCTGCTGCTCTCACACAAAAGTCAAGAAGAGTTGAAAGTTGAAAAGTGGGTCAGTGTCTCTTGGGATGTCAATACAGAAAGAGAGAGACAGAGAGAAACACCAGAGCATGAGATGGACACAGTAAAAATGTATTTTGCTCAACACAAGAAGGCGACGAGGGAGGCAAAATAATATGTAAATGTAAAACAAACCACAAACTGTCAGCGAGATTATTTGCAAATGGGCTAACGTATTTAGCAACTACTAAAGAGATTTTCACTTGTGCTTTAGTTCTGCTGCCTCCCAGCCCTTCACCATTTGATATAAGATGCTCTAGTTTCTAACTGCTGAGGATTAATGTGTGTGAAGCTTCTGTGTAAGATGAGAACTGCAGGGTAAGGTGTTATACTGGGGATTTTTCCACACACCTAATAAAGTACTTACATTCCCCTAATTCCCACTGCAACTAACACGTGAGTCGGTGAAGACAATGTCCTTTCTTACCAGAGGGAATCCATGAAGGCTTTGTCATATAACAACATCATAGGTAGCATGGGATATTTAAAGCAATAGAGAGCTGCAGGTATAAATCCAAAAACCCGGAAATGAGTTTGCATTTTTGCAAATCCGGTTCCCTCGTCTGCAAGCCAACAGGTTTTTAGTTAGATGCCTGAAATAAGGTCTGTCATTAACTCAAACTTAAGAGATTTTAACGTTTTGTCCTACAACATAAAATACGTAATTGAATATCGTGAATTTTTAAGCTTTTACGTGTCTTAAAGGAGCAGTGTGTAGGATCTGGCATTATCTAGCAATGAGATGAGGAGATCGCTACCAACTGAAGGCTCTACCGCGTGCCAAGCGTGTTGGAGAACTACAGCGGTTGATGCGAAAACGCGAATAGCCCACTCTAGAGCCATCTGGAGCAGAACCGGTGCGTAGAGTTTGTGTGTACGTGGGAAGTGAGTGGTGAAGCAAGAGAGAGAGAGAGCGGCGGCGACAGGAGCGAGTAACGTTACAGACTCAGGCCCAAGCAGGAAAAGTTGACAGAGTTTGGTTTGTCGGTTCTGGGCTACTGTAGAAACATGGCGGAGCAACATCGCGGACTCCGTGAAGAAGGCACCTGCTCCCTCTATAGATAAACGGCTCATTCTTAGGTAACGAAAACACAACTATTCTTATCAGATGAGTATACACTAAAGAAAACATACTTATTAATATTATATTCCAATTCTGCCAATAGATCCCCCTAATTGTTACACACAAGTGGCTAAATGAGACTACAGAGGTTGTCGACAACATTAAACATCATTACGCTGAACACTAGTCCGCCTTTAGCTTAGTGGTGGTGACGTGAAGTCATGCGACCGTGGTGTAGGTCATTTATAGCCTAACGTTAGCTTGAGTTTATTTTCTGCAATAATCCAAAATCCAATGGAAGAATCCCATTGGCTTTCTGTTGAGGGAACCAGTGCGATGCTAACTTTCTGGTTGGCCTACAAAAATACGTCATCCCTGCAGCACAGAGCCATGCTAACTTTTTCCCCATTTCCAGTCTTTATGCTAAGCTAAGCTAATAATCTGCTGGCTGTAGCTTCACATTTAACGTACAGATATGAGAGTGGTATCTTCTCATCCAACTTTTAAATAATACAAATTTAGAGTAGTGTTTATAGTCTGCCTCCTGTTGAACAGAAGGGCCACTCATTCCATGACCTTCCTACCATTCTTTCAACAGGCTTAAAGATATCAAACATCAGGACAGTAACAGAGCTGAGAAACAAATCGTTGGGAGGACAGTGAGAAATGAGAAGCATGGGAGGTGGAAAGAGCGCTGGCGAAGAGACAGTTGTGGGAAAAGAGCAAAATAAGCAAGATAAAAAGACATTCTTTCAAGCACATTATCCCTGTTAAGCTACAGTATATCATGCTAAATCCCCCTCAGCTCGGCGGCCTGTTAGCACTGAGGGCCATGTGTGTTATCACACTGCAACACACTCCGGCCAAGGTTATATCCCTGCGTTATTATGGCGGTGCACTTTCCAGCAATTTGTACACGCAAGATTAAACAGAGTCCACTTATAACCTTGGAGCCATATGACAGTAGTCACAAGGTAACAGCCGAAGGCGCTGTGCTTATGAGATAACAGAAATTAAAAAAAAACTCTTATCAATTAGCACCTGCACTGTGGCTGCTGATTCAGCCTGTGTGTGCTGCGGCTCAGAAAGACAGTAACGACTGTTCAGTGTTTCTCTAACCTTAATCTTTGGTTTGATGGCTGGAATATAAACTGGAAAAATGAATGCAGGTGCAGTTTTATAATTTTCTACACAAATGCACTAACAGCTGAATCCAGAGTTATTTTTGCGCTGCTGTTCATGTGAATGTGCCCCAGACTGAGGCTGGACCGCAACTTGGTCTCACTCCCAACTCGTCAAATACCGCCGATTGGGCAGCGCCCCTCGGCATCGGAAACCGACGCACGGAGGCACCCTTTAGCAACAGTATGTGACGAAACAGGCTTTCAAAAAACTCCAATGCAAACCCACCCGCACCGTTATTCGACGGTCGGAGCAAGTGAAGTCATATTAATAGCGTGAGAGTTCGCTAAGGGCAAGTGGGAGGGGTGGTGATGGGTCAAACAGACACAAGACTTTCAACCAGGAGACCGCTGTTCGTGTCCCGGGTGACACTAAAAGTAACGTTGACTTTTTTTGTCACGTCAGTCGTTAGTCCCGTGAGTCATCATGTTTGCTTCAAATGAAACTCTGGAGCTCGTGTTTACAACATGAGAAGTCTTGTTTACAATATGCTTGGTGTTCAAGTGGTTAAGTCATGAGAGCGCTGTTGCTAAGCAACGGCAATATTAATGTTACTGTCGGCGTCTAGAAGCCACAGAGGCTAACAATTTAGGAAGCTAGCAAGTGGGTAACATAATGCAGGAAATGAAAATGCATAACGACAGAGGAAGAAGATGAGGCCGTTGGGAATATCAACATTTTCATCAGACATATAAAATTACGAAGAAAACCAATATACGACTAAAATTACAATATATTCAGTTATTATTCACCGAAAAATGAACTTCCAAGGCCTTCGCCATTTCTGACAACGTCAACAAACGCGTCACAAGTCGTGAACTCTGAGCTTTCAGAAACTTTCAACCTACTAGGTCGTGAATACCACAAGAGGGGGGCGTTCATAAGGACTCTCCTCTTGAACACGGTAAACAGGACCTCATTTGAAGGAACCATTTGTCACGTGAGTCGTTAGTCAGTGAAGTTAACATCAACCACGACCATTTCCTAACCCTAACCAAGTGGTTGTGTTGTCTAAACCTAACTTCCTGTGAAAACGGAAGTTTATTTTGAAAGAACGCTATGCATGTAATGAGCATATATTGACACACCATCCCTGGTCCGTCCAAAAGTAACGCAAGAGGGGTACTCCGTGCATCGGTCTCTGATGCCGAGGGGCACTGACCAAGCGGCGGTAATTGACCAGTTGGGAGTGAGAATGTGTTGTGGACTGAGAGCTGGGAGGCGGGTTATGTGCCTGCTCTATGGGCTCAATGGATGCAGAAGGTCGCGGCATGATCCAGATACTTTATCACTCGGCAGTTGAGCCATTTTGGCTTCATGCGCCACTGAGTATCTTTCATAGGAATGAACGGGAGCCCGCCTCCAACGCTGTATCCAGTTCTCTTTATACATCCATAGTCTGGCTCTGTCCAAAGACAAAATCTGCCAACCCCCTTCACCACTTAAGCTCACTAATTAACACATTAGATCACTTTTGTTTGTGTAAAAGCGACAAGTTGTGTTTTTTTACAGTGGGTTATGTGCCGGATTATTCCTTTAATCCCTGTCACAGGTCTGTCAAACTCATGAGTGTCATGTAAATGCTCGATGTATCGCCCTCTCCCTCTCTGCTCCCAGATATTGTCAAAAATGCTTCTCACCTCTCTCTCTGCTGGCCATTTTTTTTATTCAGTCCTATTTCTCTGCTCATGATCTGACCCATTTCCGTCACCGCCTCGGGAATCCTCTGAACGAATATCGCCTGTGACTTTGTCAAAGGGCAAACTCATTTTGCACCATAATCGAAATTGTCATTTCATTCTATCTTGTCTACGTTATGAGATGGAGGAAGAAGTCTTCTCAGCATTCTCTCTTATTTTTTTTCTTCCTCTACATTGAGCATAGACAGATTCGCAGGTTTATATCGGTACACACAGTCATGCCCGCAGAGAGCGATGCCAGCACCCTTTGCCGTCTGCCTCCCTGCAGACTCTGCAGCTAAATCCTCCCGCTAATCTCCAATTAAAATGGTGATAATAGGTGTTTGCCCAACTCAGTGCCCACCACTGCACCCCTGCTCCGTCCTCCCTCCATGCAACCTCCCATCAAATCTGTCAAGGGGGGACTCAAACACACACACACAAACCCCATCAGTCTTTCCAAAGTGCCCGAAGGATTGACCTAGATTGAGCCCACTTCACAAACTAATTTCTGCAAACACAAAGGAGGATTAGCCGGGATTAAGATGACAAGGTCTAAGGATTGAGAAGTAGCTGGCATAGGCCAATTATAATTACTGCCCTAATAAAAAGTGGACTGTGGCTAAACCTAGAGGGCTTGTGTTTGGATCTGCTCTGCTTAGCTAATTTAGCTAATACCTTCTACATGATGGAGTGCTGTGGAGTTTGTTCTGCCTTTGCAGGGCGGCAATAGCAGGTCTGTTTGCTCTCTTCTTGCATTGTTGTGGTTTGCAGGTTGCTTGCAAAGAGTAGTTTACAGTGCTTAACCAGTAATTTCCCCTAACACATCCCATATGTGGAGCACATCTGCTCCACCGGTGTGATTCATTAAAATACCAGTAATGTATTTTCAGGATATTTCCAGAATTCGTGTTGAAAAGCGAGATTAGGAAATCTAATGAAAATGGAAAATTCAATCCTCTCAGGATCACTTTGAATTTCTGCAGTGTGTCGTACGATCTAAGAGCGACTTGAAAAGACGACTTTTTCATGTAAATCCTTTTTTTTTTTTTTTTTTTTTCAGAGCGCAAATACAAGCCCCATCTCCTTTTTTACTCGGCCCATATGAAGCAAATGGAGACGGAAAACATCTGTGAGGAGAACCGAAGTTTGATGTAAAGCCATCAGCAAATCCGCGTGATAAAGCTCCTCTGAAATGTCAGCCACTTTTCATCATTTCTGACGCAGAGCTTTTGGGTGTTTTTCAAAAGTCTTCACAGCGCATTGAGGACTGGGTGTCTGAGTGACTGCGGTCTAACTGAGTGTGTCTGTGGGCGTTTGGAAGTGTGTTTAAGCGCACGTGTGGTTTGCCGTGTTTATGTACACGTGTGTATGTGTGTGTGTGTGTGTGTGTGTGGTCCAGTGCAGAACAAAAGCGGACACTCATCAGCAGAGTTGGCGTGCGCACAACCCATTCGGAGCAGGAAAGAGAGGCAGGCTTTCATCTTCGCTCATGCTTGCTGAGACCCCAATGGGGACCACATGCCTGAGTCATGCAAGGAATCCTTTTGTGTGAATAATACTAAAAGTTTAGGGGTCCCCCGCTGTCGGAGGCCTGAGATGTGGCTTCAGAGCCCCCATCAGGGGGTCAGGGGAAGCCAATGAAATCTCTGTAAGGCACAGATAACAACCTGCCACGGGGGGAAGGCAGGCAACGGATAAAACAGTCAAAATCCCAACCAGCTGTCTGACGTCCTGCATTACTCTGCTAATTACAAACTCAGTGGGCTTCCTGATCCCTCCCCCCGTCCTCCCTCACCACCTACTGCTGTCCCGGCCTCACCTCTGTTACATCTTTGAGCCAGGCGTTTAGTTTAGGAGGCTCTCCTAATTGATGAAAGAGAGCAAGAAATGCAACTTCAAACCGCAGTCTGACTTCAAGTGCTCATAAAAATGCCTGGGAAATTGGAGTTCTGCGCACCTCTCGCGCTCATTCATTAGCTGCGGCGAGGCTATACCTCACATCAACACGCATTAGTTCATCAGCCTCGGTAAACACAGGCTGTCCATTCCTTCAGCTGTGTGTTGTTTTTTTAATTGTCGTCTCAGTGATGTTGTTTTGGTTTGCAGATTAAGGTCCTAGCCTGGAGTTGTTTGGACAGACGTGCCTGTCAGAGTGAAAGCAGGGCAGACCTTCAGCTGACAGGTAGTTTCAGGGGGATCAGAGAAGGTCACTCTGCTGAGCATGATGGGTAATAAAGGGGAGGCAAGGCCAGTTTATTTGTGGAGCACATTTCAGCAACAGAGCAATTCAAAGCGCTTTACAGAAAAAGTGCAAAAGAAACACATTATAAAAGGACATTTGAATACAATTAAAAACAGTCCAAGAGAAATGAAAACAAGCTAGATAGAATAAGACGGGTATAAAATACAAGAATAAAAGTTACAGTGCTGTGTTAGAATTTTTAAAATAAATTTAATAAACAGAAAAGTTTTCAGCTTTGATTGTAAAATACCGCCGTTTGGTAAAAGCGCCCCTCGGTATCGGAAACCAACGCACGGAGGCGCCCTTTAGCAACAGTATGTGACGAACCGGACTTTCAGCTAACTCCAATGTAAACCAAACCGTGGCGTTATTCAACGGTCGGAGCAAGTGATGTAGTATTAATAACGTGAGAGTCCATTCGGGGCGAGTCGGAGAGGTGTTGGATGGGTCAAACAAACACAAGACTTTCAACCAGGAGACTGTTTGTGACGACCCCTGAGGTGATATATTTGATGGATTTTTATCTTATATTTAATGCATAACAATAACAATACAGAACAACTGATAAACTGTACAATTAACCCAAATAGTGAACACAATAACTGCAGGAAGTTTGTGTAATGATCCATTTGGATGAATTTTGAGCAGATTACTTCCAGTGAATATTGCATCAGAGATGATTTTTCATGATATTTTTAGGAACTTTTAATACAAATCTCATTCTGTATTATGAAGACCTATTTAAAAAAAATTTACAATCAAATACTTAATGGACAAATTCAGTGTTTTTTTCTCCCTGACGCTTGGCCATTGTTCTAGTAGCTCTTCGGTTGTTCTGCATACTTTTCTAATTTTTAAGTTTATATCTTAAGTAATAATAATCCAAGCTTTAAAAATAACATTAATTTAGTTTTTCTTCACATAAATGAATGAAATACTGAGATATATGCCAACTGTATATATTTATTTTTAAAGTTGTTTTCACCCCTTAAGATCAAGAATGCCTCGTGACCCCCTGTGAAGCTTTGGTGACCCGTAGTGGGGGTCGGGACCCCCAGGTTGGGAATCCGTGAACTAAAACAGGATAATGCTACTTACACATCGATGCATCAGTATTTACAATCTAAAAAAATCAATCTAATCATGTATTATATAGCACTCTCAGGGGCCATTATTCGTACATTTTACTGATCCTCTACCTTCGATTGTTGTGCTTTTACTTGAAGAAATGCTCTGAATACTAGCTGAAGGATTTCTAAAAGCGTGCATCTTATGTCAAAATGATATAGGTCAACGCTGACGTGCTATCAGACTAGTTCCCTCTGTTGTCTGTTTGAAAAGGGCAGCTGACGAGGAATGGAAGAAGACAGCAGCGCTCACTTACATCCGCCACCTCTCCTGTGAATTCCCTTCCTTAATTAGAAGGCTGAAGTTAATTGATTGTTTTGGCTTCCCATTCACGTCAGGAGAGAATAATGTTTACTGTTTAACAGACTTCACTCCAGCTACGCTACTTAAAAGTGAAGTGAGTTCACCCCCATCATCCCATCTAAACCGCCGAGCCCTCCCCCTCTCCTCCTCCCTCTTCCCTCAACCAACCTCAAACCACACCCGAGTGAAAATCCATATAACAGCAGAAATTGCAGGGCAAATGCCTTTGAGCCACGCTGATTAAAAGACCCAACAACCCCGTTTCAAAGAGAACGTAAACAATGTTATGAGCACACCGCCTGCAGTGACTCACCCCAGACTGTTATTACATCTACCTTATGAAGCCGCGCTGCGTTTCATCTTCCTGCGGTTTTCAGCAATGAGATAAGCCTGAGATCGCTGAGGTAAGCTAAGTGGCCTTAAAAGCATCCCTAAGCGGTTAATAAGTATGTGCTAATGACCCCCAAACACATCTTATCAACATGAAAGCCTGATAAAGCTGCAGGATATCCAAACGGTGAAGTGGTGTTTTGATTCACAGGCTCGTAAATCGGCAGCTGTCAGAAAGAAATGAGAGTAGGTTTTCAGGACGGTTGCAACATGCAGGTATTGAGCCATGCAGCTGTTTAACAAAACACACGGGTCTTCTTATCTCCGGCACTTTGTCTGATGTGCTGATTAGCAAATGCTAGCATGCTTACACATTAAACTAAGATGGTGAACATTATACCGGCTAAACATCAGCCAGTTAGTTTAGCATAGCACAAAGACTGGAAACAAGGGGAAACAGCTGGCCTGGATCTTTTCCGACGGTAAAAAGGTGAAGGAAAGAACAGTTAGTATACCGCCTAGTAGCACATCTGTAATTAATATGAAAACTTAAACTTCATAAGATTTGTCATATACATACAGGTACATTGACCTCTGCATTTAACCCATCCTAAGCAATGTAGGAGCAGTGGGCTGCTGTAAAGCGCCCAGGGAGCAACTTGGGGTTCAGTGTCTCGCTCAAGGACACTTCCACATGCAGATACTAGGAAACGTAGGTAGAACGTAGTCGTAGGAACCGCCAACCTTGCGGTTAAAAGATGACCACTCTACCCACCGAGCTACAGCCGCCCCTGCTCCAGGCTGCAACCGGTTAGCTGCGGGATGGAGCTAACCTGGCCCTGCACTGGGCCAAGAAATAGTAAAATGGCAAATAGTTCGTTTTTTTCAACACTTTTTTTTTGTACGGATCAAACAAACGAGATACAACGTGGTAGTTAGCGAGAAGGGTTGTGTCGAGAAGGTAGCCTAACCCACGAGTTGGGAAACTCTCGCAACATAGGTAAGGTTAGGCATTGACCTCAAATAGTTAAGGTTAAGCGTTGACCTTGAATAGTTAAGGTTGGGATAGGTCGTCGGGCAGTGAGTCTTGCGAGAGTTTTTGCCAGATTTCACAATTTGCGGGTTACTTTCTAGACACAACACCTCAGTTATACTTTCAGCAAGAAAGGTAGCACGGACATAAGCTGACGCGGTATCGTGACATGGAAACATTTGGATCTTTTATACTCTGTGCAGGTTTTCCTCGCGGCAAACCGCCATCCTCAAACTTCTCCATTTTCTCTGCCCTTCTGCATAGTAAGAAAATGTTGGATGTGCACTAACAGGCGATAACCTGCCACACGGAACCACCACAAAGGGCCATGTCTGATGGTGTGATGTCACTTTGGCCGTGCTGACACTTGTTACCCTCGCGGATGTGGCAAGAATAAATCAAGCTTTAGAGGTGCTGTAGGCCAATTTTGTTACCTTTGGACAGAGCCAGGCTAGCTGTTTCCCTCTGTCTCCAGTCTTTATGCTAAGCTAAGCTAACCAGCTGCTGTCTGCAGTGAAAGCAGACCTTCTCATCTAACTCTAAGAAAGCAGATAAGCATATTTCCCAAAATGTCAAACTATTCCTTTAAGTTTAAGTTTCTTGCTTTTAAAAGTCTGTGGAGATCTTCCCAAAGCAGTGGAGAGGAACATGGTGAAGGTCAGTCACGTATTTGTTGTTCCCCAGTGTTCCATTAATTACAGCGCTTTTCTAAATGTCCTCATCTGATGGAAAATCACTTCAGGTGATGTTCAAGCAGTAAATTAGCTTGTGGCTGCAAAGCAACCCAATCAGCGGGGTATCTTTCCCTGGGATAGCCACACATTTCAAGGGATGGGGGTCAGCGGGAGATTATCCGGGGGAGGAGGCTAAAAGTAATGACACAAGTGAGAGACAAAAGGCGCAGGCAAAGAATGAAAAGCAAAAGAAGAGAGGAGCCATTGTGCGTTGGAGCAGACCTCCTTAGACTTAATTACCTCTCATCCATTTTCATTCAGCCTTCTCACGATAACGCAGGGGGGGGAAGGGCGCATGCAGTGGAGGATAAACAGGGGACTAATGAAGTCATGGAGTAAAAAAAACAAACAGTTAAAAACATTAAGAGATACAGAAATTTGAGCTACTGGAAACAAACAACAGTGAGAGTCCCGGCTTCTTAACATCACTGCAGCCAGACATCTCTCTGTATGGCACTGCAGGTGAAAGGAAGCTCTGATAAAGGAAGCTTTTTGAGTGATCTGAGGCTCTTTCTTTAGCAGTCCAGCTAGCTGCTATTTTTTCCTCAGTTTGTTATCTCCTGAGTCTGCCTTGTGGTCCAAGATAAGCAGGCTGTCGGGCTTTTGAAAGGACAGTAAACTTTAAAGTAGATATTTCAAAGCAGGTAACACATTGAGAAGGAACAGAGATAGATGGAGGTATAGCATCAAAAACTCACAGGACATTTCAAATGAAATGTAAAGTTAAAGTTTTGAAAATCTTTGCTTCACAGACCATTTCAGGACATCTGACAGCGACACACTGGCCCCTGACACGGTCTCCTCGCCTGAGGCGGGTTGGTCCTCAGCTGCCCGTCTGAATGCTGATGTAACTCAGAGGTCAGAGCGAGCACGGCCCAGTGGACGGCTCTCTCATTTCGAAAACATCCCTGACATGATCACAGTGTCTGTGCGTGTGTGTGTCTGGAATGGTTTAAACCAGCTCCACCCTGCTTGGTATGAATATTTTCTTTATGGGCGGGCGAAAGCTCAGAAGCTCAAGCAGGCTTCTTCAGCTTTGTATCAACCTACCTGCACCTCCACCCAGCTGATGAAATCCTCCGAAATCTCAGGGATATGGTCTATTTTTTCCGGATCTGTGTGATCTTATTTACTTGCAATCTAATAGAGTGCTACAGGAATGAGTCCTAAAACCCAGAAATGAGTTAGCATTTTAGCACTTCCGGTTCCCTTCTTTAGTCAGATGCCTGAAATAAGGTTTGTGGTTAACACAGGCTGAAGAGATTTTAACGTTTTGTTCTACGATGTAAAATTTGTCAGTAAATATCCCGCACGTGAATTTTGAAACATTTATGTGTCTTAAAAAATGCGATTGCTAACAAGTGGCTGAATGAGACTACTAAACTTCCTCACGCTGACTCGTCCGTCTTTACAGCCTCGTTGTTTGCACTCACGTTCATGTAAACGTGGTGTAGTTCGTTTATAGCCTAACGTTAGCTTTTTACTTCTGGTGATTGCATTTACGCTTCAAAAATCATAAGTGTTTTTTGTGAAGATTATGTTGCTGAACAAAAGGTGCAACTATCATAAACGTTTGTTTAACACAGAGTTTATTTTCTGCAATAATCCAAAATCCAATGGAAAAATCACATCAGCTTCTTGTCGAGGGAACCCAGGGCGACTTCCTGGTTGGCCTACAAAAATACGCCATCCCTGCAGCTCTCTATGGTGCTGCAACTAACCATTATTTTCATTGTCGATTATTTTGTTGATTAATTTATTAGTTGTTTGGTCTATAAAATGTCAGAAAATGGTGAAAAAATGTCGATCAGTGTTTCCCAAAGCCCAAGATGACGTCCTCAAATGTCTTGTTTTGGCCTCAACTCAAAGATATTCAGTTTACTGTCACAGAGGAGTAAAGAAACCAGAAAATATTCACATTTAAGAAGCTGGAATCAGAGAATTTAGACTATTAATTCTTGAAAAATTACTCAAAACGATTAATCGGTTATGAAAATAGTTGGTGATTAGTTTAATATTTGAAAACTAATTGATTAATCGTTGCAGCTCTACAATCTAATGACAAAATATTCCAATAATATGTAATATTTTCGTACCTATACCTAATAACTTCCATTTAGAAACAGTATGGTGCTATTCTATGTTTTTTTCAGTATTATGGCCACTGTTAATGAAAAATAAATTAGAGGTTTTGAGATTAAAGTCAGAATATTTTGATTAAAAAAAATGTCGTAATGTTTTTAAAGATGTACATCCTCAGTAGGAACCAATGAGGTTTTTTTTCTATATCTTTTCTAGGTATTTTATTACTTCTAAATCTAGTAGACATGATAAATGACCATCCTGATGCTGACTGTGCAGTGTAGGGACATCTGCAGCTAATTTTGAATTTATCATCTCTGTCTGCATGTGTACATGTGTGTGTGTGTGTGTGTAAGTGTGTGTGCGGCTAATGCCGGTGTTGCCAGGCGACGGCGACATGTAGGTACATTGTTTTTTCATCACACTCGGCCACACATACAGACTGCCCACACAAAATACTAGACTCTAGTCTGTTCAGCCAAGCTCTGCATAAGCTAACAGCACCCAAAGGATTCACAGTGTTGAAGGGTTGAGCCATCAGTGGTATGTTCTGTGGAGGAGGAGGTGGGGGGGCGGAGATATTTCCTGGCGGACAGGAAATTCAACTTCCTGTCTTGATTAATGGGGGGACTGTTGGATCACACGAAGGGCACGGAGGGGCCTACCGCACACAGAGCTCCCACATTTCACCTTGAATGTCAACCCTTTTTTTCTGTGCTGGTTCTCAGCCGGAGAGAAAAAATCATCTCATCTTAAAATAATGTAGATTTTGGTAACTCTTCATTTTACAGGTCTGCAAATTTCCTGGTGATTAGGTGATAATTAGCAAGTAACCTATTTGAAATTTATTTGGAATTACTACCAAATTACCCCAATATTTACCACAAAATTTATTGAAAATTGACTTTATTATAAACACTATTTAATAATTATATGCTAAAATAGCATATAATGGTTAAAATAGGGTCCTTAGGCTTGAGAAGCGGCTGTGCGCTGCTCTTCATCAGAGGTTGGAAAACTAATAGAAGGCACTTCTGATCAGGCACAAATCTCACCATTGTGTGACTTATTGTCTACACAAATGTAACCTGGTAGCTAATGTAATGATTCAGGGAGATTTCTTAAGAAATTTCAAATAAGTTATTTGCTAATTATCATCTATTTACCAGCAGACATGGAAATAAAGCATATCAATTAACTTTGTATTCTTTTCCTGGAAATGTATTAAATAAATTACCAGCTAATGGGGTAATAGCGGAATATAATTATTAAAGGTTCCATATTGTAAAAAGTGAGATTTTCAGGTCTTTTACATTACAAAGCAGGATTAAGTGCTATATAAATACTATTTAACTATCAAAATGCTCAATATACGGAGAAATACACACAGCCCATATTCCGAGATTGTGCGTTTGAAAAAAGCCGTTAGGATTTCTGTCCATTTGTGATGTCACAAATATACAATATTTAGACCATTACACGGTTTTAAACGTAAAACATTCTAAATGTGTACCAGTTTATTTCCTGTTGCAGTGGATGTGAATAACATCAACTGACAGGAAGTAAACATGGACCCAAACTGTTGCCTAGCAACGCAATTCCATTGCAATTCCATTGCAATTCCATTGCAATTCCATTGGAATTCCGTTGAAATGCACTAAAACGGAGCGTTTCAGACAGAGGGTAAATACAGGTATATTCAGGCAGACAGTATGAGGAAAATAAAGATCTTTTTGAACATTACAGCATGTAAACATGTTCTAGTAGAAACACAAAATACAAGTATTAACCTGAAAATGAGCATGATATGGGACCTTTAAATAATGTTTATAATAAATTTTGAGGTAAATATTGGGGTAATTTGGCAGTAATTCCAAAGAAATTTCAAATAGGTTACTTGCTAATTATCACCTAATTACCATGAAATTTGCAGACCTGTAAAATTAAGTGTTACCTAGATTTTTAATAACTCATAACAACATGTCAGCAAACGTTGTGCTTGTTTACTTCTCAAGCTGCCCCTTCCCCTAGTACGTATATGGGTGTATTTTGTTAGTGATGCATGAGGGGCTGGATCTGGTAAAACTGGTGTTTCTCAACCTCGAGTCACCGGTCAGCAGTCTTGTCAGGGCCGAAGAATGTAAACAGTGAACAGACTCCTCAGAGCAGCAGGAATGCAGCGAGTGGCTCTGCAGTCACTCACTAATGGGATGTTAGACTTGTTACAAACCAGGGAACGTGAAGCGCGGGAGGGCGAGCTGGCAAACCACTTTGCGATGCATTTCACTGATGAGAAGTGTGAGAGAGAGAGAGAGAGAGAGAGAGAGAGAGGGGGCGTGAGGAAGTGAGAGGGGAGGCAGGTCAGGGTGGGAGGAGAATAGAGAGAGGTGCTTTTTAAGATTTCATGTTCTCCTCCAGCCCCCACAGTTTGCAGATAAAGGTTGCCGTTGCCAAGGTGACTTGACAGAGAAAGGGAAAGTATCTGGCTGCGTTTCGCCTGTTCTTGTGCAGGAAGCTTAGAAGCCAGAGGCATAGATAAGATGATTTCAGTCCCTCCTCCACAGAACAAAAGCTGTGTACGCATGATATACTGCCTTAAATACCTCAGGACACTTGTATTCACTCCAAAGCTGCCTAAATATGCGAAACATGCAGTAATGAGAAAGCACCCTGTGCTGTGCTGAAGCTGCTTTTCCCCATCCAAAGACAACTCCCATCCACACTGAAGACAACAAATGCTTTACAGTCAAGAGGAAAAAACTCTTATGTTTATTAGCCATGAATTTCACATTGTGAAAAAAATCACATGTACAAAATAATGCCATAAAAAATAGAAATTAAACTCTTACATGACAAAGAAAAAAAAAGATGCACATTGACAGTTTTCTGTCTAATTTACATCATTATGCGAAGCAGGATACTGTGCTCCAATCTGAGCCAGCTGGATTTCCAGATGAAACAGAGGATAAGCGGAGGGCAAGAGTAGAAATGGGAAATGCCACTCTGCAATTAGGTGCAAATTGGAGGGGCATTCATTACTCGCTGTTGCCGGGGAAACTTTGCGTTCAATGGGAAAGAAAATGCTCGTGTCTGATTGGTGGGGCCAGAGGCTCTGTGTTCAGTGGTTGGAGGAGGTCAACATCGTGGAGCCCCAAGGGTCTCCACAGAAGTCCAGAAATAGCCAATAAAAGGAACTTTCTTTGTGGCTTCAGGAGCTGAGCAGGAATTTAGAGCTGTTTACCAATTGATCCCCGTGTATTTGATTTATTTCATGAATCCACAAGGAAGGACATTTGAAAAAATATATACATATTCCACCAAAACATTACTTCTTACATTGAAATTCAATGATTTCATTAATATTCAATCGTAAAACGTCAATGTTCAGGTCACTTAGACAGACATACAGACAACACAGTCTCACAGCAGTTTGTGAAAAAGTCACGAAATTTTATCTATTTACTTTGTGTACATAGACACAAATTTCCCTTTTTTTGTGACGCTCAGCATGACTTTCAATAACATATTTTTCGTGCGTTTTCCTACAAATGTCCAGCAACGACGCACATGTCAATTTCCCCTCCAGACTTTTCAAAATAAAACGACTTAATTAGGTTTAGAAATAGATCAACTTGGCTAGGATTAGGCAACAAAACGACTTAGTTTTGGAAAGCTTTAGGAAAAGATCGCAGTTTGGGTTAAAATAACTCCGGAAGTGCTGTAACTCAAGTACGAAAGTTACGTTACTTTGTCCGGTGTTTTTTGACCCACCCATCCACCCTGCCCTCCTCCCTTTGCCGCTCTATATACTTCCTAGTTCACAATTACGTGGATTACATACAAATTGTTTTCCTGCTTACCATCACGAAAACAAATGTGAAATTTGTGTCTATGTACACGAATCAATACCTTAAATTTCGTGACTACTTCATGAACTGCTGTGCGACTGGGCTGGACAAAAACACTGATTAGACTTACCAAGTATTTCGTATGCAAGTGTTTAAGACATTCTCTCTTTTTGGTCTTTAGGAACTTGCAATGTTTTTTTTCTTCCTTTTTTTATATGTGCATCATTGACACTGTGGTGAAAAGCACTGCGGTGTCTGCCCTTATCAATGCACAGCTTACAGGATTCAACTCTTTCCCAACCTAACGGTGAAGAAGACTGTGGGTTAACACCCTGAAGAGCCAAGTTAGCACATGTGACAGTCCTCCAGCTGTCCCAAGGACAGCTGCAGAGACTGTCGCATTCTTAACTATGTCAGGGTTATTAGGTACTGGGCCGCATACTGCACTGTTCCAGCATCTGTTTTATGGTTCTTGTTTTGTTGGTGCAGTTTGGGCCCCCGACGGGACGATTTAAGACAGCTTCGGACCCAGGTTAGAGCTTGTTAAATGATCTTTCAACCTCATTCAGTCTTCTTATTTAGGCAGCGACCCTGTGGCCTAAACTGCGTCACACCATCAGTAATCCGAGCCGTTCTTCCTCTCCCCGCCCGTACTCTGTGAGAGGTTCACCTCTGTCTCTTTTTAAGTTTAAAGTTCCTCCTGGGAAAGACTGAATTGTGCAAAATGCAGCCCAACTGAGATCAAATAAAACACAACACCTGGCCATGCATGACACAACCCGAAACATACATTCACATCAGAATGCAGGCAGAGAGGAAATAAATAGGATTAAACATATTAACATAACAGAGTAAGCATTGTCATATAAATTAAGACTACATTTGCAGCAAAAAAGAAACTGATTCATTCTCAGTTTAGATTAAGGTGACGAGATTTCTGTGACCACAGAGAGGAGTTCATGCCAGTTTTACTGAATCACTATGAGTGGACATGCTCTTAGAAAGGGTTCAGCTATGACTCAGCAAAGCGAGCAACTGCTTTTATCAGAATAACAGAAGCACAGCCGGTCTTTTACAGCGTTAAGTGTACAGCTGAATGTGACAGTGTTTCCTTCTGAAACACTGAATACCGCCCCTGTGTACAGTGGGTTAGTTAACCGGGCGTTAATGCGTAGCTGCGAAAAAGCAAACATGTAAGGTCGTGACCCCGAGGCACGTCGACCCCCACTCGCCCCACACCACCACCACACACAGATCCCCCTCCATCCTCCTCAACCTCAGCTGGTGTTGGTCGTCAACACCTCGTGGCTCGCAGTGACAGCAAACTGCCAAAGCCTTCATAAGAGGAACACTTGAGGGTTTGTTTCTGTGTCAGAGAACGTCTTTGAAAGAAGAAGAAAAAAGGGGTAAAACAAAAGAGCTTATTAGAGGAGAGAAGGTGATTTGCTCCTTCATTGTGCCTTTTTATAAATCAGCTATATTCAAACTGTTCTTTAGCACACCAATCATTGCATCCTCCCTCCCTCAATCTTAATAGAACATCCATCATGCTATACATTGCAGCCTCGATGAAAAGAGTATTTTTTTTTCTTCTTTTTTTTTATCATAGAGAAAAACATCAACACAGATCCTCACAAGCCTGTCATGACTAAATGGGGGAAAAATACGCAGGTTGTGTGATATGTTTGCAGTCCTCATATGGCAGCGTGAAAGCCTGATATGCCAGATGTACACAAGGTTGGAGTTTGTGCGTCGTATAACAAGCAGCAGTTTGTTTGGTATGTTTGTACTGGACGGTATGCCTCAGCTTCCTTTCTCGGAAATGAGAGACGACATCATTCCAGTAAAGAGTCCGGCTTCTGTCCAGCTTCTGCGTCTTTTTGCGACATCAAGATGAATGCGGGTGTCTGTACATCACTGCTCGGCATCTCTTTCAGAGGAAGATGATGTGTGCTTCTTCACAGTTGGAGTCCAGTAGATGATGCAAAACAGGGAAATCTGAGGTGAGAGGAGAAAAGAATAACTCGTTAAATGGGCAAAATAAGACGCCTGAAAGCGAACAACGCTCAACAGGTTTAAAGGTGACTTTTTAATTATTCAAAGTACAAAGGAAAGTCTAAAAACACAAAGGAATATAAATCTAAGGCTGAAACGAGGCTGAAAGTTCCTGGATCACCTCACAACCTTCTCGAAATTTTAGTTCCCGCTTTCTTAATTCAAATTGAAGTATTGCTAATGTAGCCGCTCTGTATCTAGTTTTTCATCGCCAAAATTTAGCGTAAGTTTGGAGCGTTATTTAACCTCCTTCATGACAAGCTAGTATGGCATGGTTGGTACCAATGGATTCCTTAAGTTTCGTAGTTTCATATGATGCCAGTATCTTCACTCTGGCTTTCAAACTGAGCCCGCGACAACTAAAAAAACACGAGTTGCGTTAATGCGTTCGACTTAACTTTGACTTGCCTACTAATTAGGGCTGTGTATTGGTAAGAATCTGGCGATGCGATACGCATCATGATACTGGGGTTACGACTCAATATATTGGGATACTGTAAGCAAGGCAATATATTGCAATTTTTAAAATGTAATTTTAGGAAAACTGTCATAGTATAAAGAACACACCACCATATGCATAAAATCTGCATATCAACATCATAGCACTACTTTCAGAGGGCACATATATTTGCAAATGAAATAAAGTATTGACTGAGTTAATCTTTGCATGTAAACTATGAATCGATACAGTATCACTAAACATAATATCATGATACTCAATATTTTCAATATTTTCTGACGCCGCTAAGACGAATGGATTTGGTGAATCCACCTCCTCTGTTTCCTCAGTACAGCCCTTCGTCAAGCTTCTTATATCCCCCTCAGCCTACTACTCTTTTCACATCTGAGTGTGTTTTACTCTCAGAATTTCACTCTGACCTTTCCTTTTTTAAAAGCCTTTACTGAATATGTACTTATCTGTACGGCACAGATGGTTACAGGCTTGGCAGCCCTCTGTGTGTCTAATGTGAATGTAATATCAGCAGCTATCTCTGTTTGGACGTGGGTCTTTCACTTGCTGTCGCTGCCAGAGGACGTACATGTGATGAGTGAATAAGTAGACCTTGAAGAGCACGTTCTACCCAGTAGCAGTCTGGGTAAGAGAGGAATGTCTCCACTGGATTACAGTTTGTTTCAAGTTAGCATCAAGGAACAGATAGACATTTAGGGCTAATTCGCTTTCTTGCAGGTTAGATGAGAAGATTGATACCACTCTCATGTCCGTACACTAAATACGAAGCTGCAGAGACTACACTTAGCTAGTAAGCTGTTGGCTGTAGCTTCATATTTAGCATACAGACCAAAGTATCCCCATGCAACAGTTCGTATGATATCTTACGAAAAGTTATTCCTAATTTTTTGTGCATTTTCCTTCGAATGTCCAGCAACGCGTGACACATGTGTCAATTTCCACTCGTTACATGCGTACAGAAAAAACTTCCGTCTTTACAGGAAACAACTTGGTTAGGTTTAGGCAACAAAACTCCTTAGTTAGGTTTAGGATAAGATCGACTTGGTTAGGTTTAGGCAACATAACTACTTAGTTAGGTTTAGGAAAAGGTTGACCTGGTCAAGTTTAGGCAACAAAACTACTTAGTTAGGTTTAGGCAACAAAACTACTTAGTTTGGTTTAGGAAAAGGTTGACTTGGTCAAGTTTAGGCAACAAAACTACTTAGTTAAGTTTAGGAAAAGGTCGACTTGGTTAGGTTTAGGCAACAAAATTACTTAGTTAGGTTTAGGAAAAGATTGCCTAGGTTAGGTTTAGGCAACAAAACTACTTAGTTATGTTTAGGAAAAGATCGACTTGGTCAAGTTTAGGTAACAAAACTACTTAGTTAGGTTTAGGCAACAAAACTACTTAGGTTTAGGAAAATATCGACTTGGTCAGGTTCAGGCAACAAAACGACTTAGTTAGGTTTAGGAAAAGCTTGTAATTTGGGTTAAAGTAACACTGGAAGTGGTGTAACTTAAGTACGGAAGTTACGTGACAAATAAACTATGTTGGTTTCTGGTCTCCTGGACGAAAGTCCGGTATTTTTTGAAGCACCCATCCACCCTGACTGAATTGGAGACCAAATGAAGCTGATCAGGTTACTTTAGACCATTTGTTGTGATGCTACATTTAGTCATATATTCTGCAATTTATAATTATAATTATTATATTATAAAATAGGCATATACTGTTGTTTAAAAATTGCATTTTCCTGGCCTTAAAGCTGCGTCTATGTTCAGTTCATTATACCATTCTAGCGAACAATAAATGCCTATATTTGGTTTCTGTTACTTTTTTGTGTGTAAGTAACTTCTAAATATCTAAAATCAACAACAGTCATCCTGAAACATTATCAGCATAAAGGAAGTCAGTCAAAAATACTGCATTATTTGATTTTGTCAGTACCTACTAAGCGCTTTCCAACGAAAAAAAAAATATAAAAAATCTAAAAGTTGGAGTTGTTCCCCTGGGAAAAACTGAGAACAAACTTCTTCTTTCTGTCACAGCTACAAGCTCCTTCTGTGAGGTCTTACATACTTCTTTCCCCTTTCATTCCTAAACAGTCAGCCTTCTTTTCCATTCTTCCACATTTCGTCTTTCAGTGAGTTGACTGTCAGTTGCCATGACAGGCAGGGCGCACCAAAAACAAATTCTGTATTAAATTAGCGGCAGGATTATATATCCTTCGCTGAGCACTGTGTTGCCTTGGCTTAGAGATAGTTCAGACCTTCAGTCTAGTCTCTCCTTTTCAGAGATGAGTCACTGAAAAGAAAGGGAATAATAAGTCTTAACAAATATTTCATCCCGTGGAGAGGAGGAACATCGCAGCAAGTGAAGCTGCTTCCTGGCATTATCGAATGGGAAACTGTGCTGGACAGCTGGGGAGTCACTCTACTTCTCTCCTTGGCTTTCTCAGGAGCCGAGGGCCCCCAGCCATTTCAATAAACACAGCAAAATGAAAAGGGACTGCCTGCATGGGTATGTGTAGGGGGCATCAGTGTGATGTGATGTGATCGTGAGCCCGCAGCATGCAGAAAGATCAGCTTTGCCTGCTGACTACCCATGCTCCACATGCGTCTGGCTTGTTTATCATCAGAGCAGGGTTGTAATGAGACATAGATGGAGGCAGGAGAGACGACGGGAAATTTTCAGAGCGGGACCACCACCATCAAGGATGATCTGTGTCTGAGGGTGGGGGAGCGCTGTCTAGCTCTACAACTCTCCCTCCTCACTTCCCCCGCCGCCACTTCTCTGCATCACCTCCACTTGCGACTCATGATGAATGGTTTCCGACACCGCGTGAGTCGCCGGCTTGCCTTCCCCTCTCGCCCAGCGTAAAGACCATAACCTCGTCAAAGGAAGGCGACTGAGAGTGGATTAGCCTCGCCGGGGCGTTGCAGCCTGCTGGTGTGTGGCTTGTCTAATTGGCAGACCCCCTTTTTCCTCTTAGAGGGATTTCCCCCACAGGAGCAATAAAAGTATCCTATTCTCTTTCAATTACCCTCTCTGTCCTTCGGCCCATCCCCACAGCCACATAACTCACTTAACTTACGCACACAAGCCCCTATCAATCCCCCCCCACCCTCCCTGCTCTAGTGCTGCTTCCTCTCTTCTTCTGAGATGACGCCGCTTATCCTGTCAGTATTTTCTGAAAATCTCAAAGCTTGAAAGACCCAATAAATGCATATCAGAACCTGATCAATACCGGGTATCCCAGATAACGATCATTTTCATAATCTGCAGATTATTTTATCGATTGATCGATTAACCGTTTGCTCTATAAAATGTCAGAAATCAGTGAAAAATGTTTCTCAAGTACCAAGGTGATGTCTTTAAATGTCTTGTTTTGTCCACAACCCAAAGATATTCACTTTAATATGATGTAAAACAGAGAAAAGCAGGTAATCTCCATATTTTAGAGGCTAAAAACAGCATCTTCTGATATTTTTATATGAAGAAATACTTGAACGAAAAATGACTAACGATTAATCGATTATTGAAATAGTTGGCGATTATTTTTCTGTCGATCGACTAATCGATTAGCCGACTACTCGTTGCAGCTGTAATTGTCAGTATCAGCATATATGTTGACAGATTTGCAAATATAAATTGCAGTACATCGCTGTGTTATAGGTTGCATAATTCCATATTTTTAACCTCTTTGTGTATCTTCGCCAGATTTGAAGGATCACTGCCAAAATGTTTATGTGAAGTGTGAGAATGGAGCATCAGCCAATATATCGTTAAAGTTTTTATCTGCCTCTAAAATCCCACATTGATTGGGCTCTAACTTATTTACAGACAGATAAATACATGAGTGAATACATTAAACATGCAGCTGAATATCAACGTTTTACAGATGGTTAAAAGACAAGGACAAGATGCAGCTGTCAAACTCCACTGATTTAACGTTTCCCTCTTATAAAACTGAAAAAAAAATCTACATCGATGCAGCAGAAATAGAGATTTTATCCCATTCTTCTTCCTTGTCAAATCCTGGCACCTACATTCCCCATAATGCAACTTGACTGCCAACAGTTCGGTTGGACATTTGGGTGTGTTATGTAGCCTTGACCTGCTAGCCTCATGCAGAGATATGGAGCAGGCTATAGAAGTCTAATTAGCTCACTTCTTTCTAACTCCACACCCCCAGTTGTTTTTTCATTTTCAAACTTGTAGTCTTCAGACCCATCTTTATGCAACTTATTTCACATAATGCAGTAGTACTCCCCAAGTCCTGTAAACAGACAAAGAGAAAGGTCAAACTTACCTCATGGAAAGGGTGTAGGTAGAGGGTTTGGGGCTCACGCAGGCAGATGTTTCCAGGTGCTGACGAAAGCAGTGGGAATGAGCGAGTATGGCACAGTAGTGATGCTGTTCCAGGAGTCCAACGTGGGGTCATAGCAGTCCAGAGTTTTACACCGCTGTGTGCCAAAGTACCCACCCACCACGTACAGTTTGTTCCCCGATGCCACGGCCTGGCAGCTCATCCGCTTGGCCGTCACATCGCCCACTTTAGTCCACTGGTAGCTCTCACTGCTGAACTTATAAGCCGAGCATGCTGAGAACTCTGTATCCCCACCCATGACAAAGATCTGGTTTCCCAGCACGGCGGCGGCCGTGTAGCGCCACGGCTGCGGGCAGGACGCGGGCACAGACCATCGGTTCTCCTGCGGATCGTAGCACTGCACCTTGGGCAGCTTGTCGTGGGTGACGCTGGTTCCTCCGAAGGCAAAGAGCTTGAGCTTGACGCTGACCACTGCTGCATTGCTCACACCCTCCCTCAAAGGAGCCACCATGGTCCACTTGTTTGCCACCGGGTCAAACTGCTCCACCTGTTTGAGTGATACAGACGGAGAAGCCGGGAGGCAGCCGGTTGCTGCCGTGTGACCTCCCACCACGTAGAGGCAGTGTTTCAGCTCCGCAGAGCCATGGCCAAACCTGGCAATGAGCATGGGTGCCGCCTTCGACCATTCCTCTTGGACGGTGTCATAGACCCACACATCTTTGGACACACCATTCTCTGAGCCTCTCCCACCAGTGATGTACACCTTACAGCCGATGGCGCAGGCGCTGAACTCCTTCCTTGGGCTGGGTATGTCAGCCTTCGGGATGATCTCTTTGGCTTTCTGGTCCACCAGGTACAACTTGTCGCACATGAAAGTCTGCCCTCCCAGAAGAAATAGGGCATGGCTGGTCTTTCTCGGTCGAGCACACGGGCTGTTCACGACGCCATCGTTCTGCAGGATCTTCAGCTTACAGCGGATGGCTTCATCCACCAGCTCCTTGCTCTTGGGTTGGGCGTTGATCAGCTCTTCTGTAGAAACGTTCTCCATGAGAAAGATGGCAGGCAGCAGGGCCAGACGGACCGTCCTCAGGAGCTCTGGAAGATGGCAGTGCCTCTTTTCCAGGTCATAGTTGATCCAGTTAAGGGCAGCTTCATAAACCAGTCTCTCATCTTCAGTCTCTAGCTCCTCATGTGACAAAAGCTGCACCACCATATCTTTGGGCAGTTGGAGGAAGTCCTCTGTCTTGCAAATGGCGGGGAAGTTGCTGAGGCACATACCCCAGGAGAGCTCTGACAGCTTGGTGCACTGGTGGGCGTCAGACAGCAACAGCATGCCAAGGCAGTTAGACGGGTGAAGGTTTCTCTCTAGGAATTCAGCACAGGCATCCCGGATGTCCTGAAACTCTAGCATGTCCCCAGCCTCCAATAGTGACTCTGCGTTCTCCTCGTTGATGACCACACGTGACGAGTACGCGTAATCCAGCAGGAGCTCTAAAACCTCCGGGTGGATGGAGCCACGGAAGTCGACCTCGCTGGCCTGGCTCTCCCTCAGCCCACCGCTGAACATGGCCTCAAAGTAGCGGCTGCAGGCGGCCAGCACGGCCCGGTGGCAGGGGAAGGAGCGGCTACCTGCATGAAGCAGGACGTCCGTGAAAAGCTGCTGCTGCCGCAGCGAGTTGAGGTGCATGAGGACACTGTCCGCATAGGAGGACTTGTGGAACAGGTAGATGTTCATCGAGCCAGTGCTGGCTCGGGATTTCCGGTTCTCATGGACACACACGGACATTTTCATTGAATCCTGAAAAAGAAAAGACAAGAAAGATCTCTCTTTAATGCATTTCACATTTAAAGTACATTACATAAGGTTCTACAATGTTTTGCTGAGGTGTTTTTTTAGATTCCTGGTGTTTTTCAGTCTATGAATTCACATTATCTTAAAAGTCCTTTGCTTGAAGTTGCTACCATCATAAAGCTGAGACAGCCATCGGAAGAGGCATTCTCACTGTGACTCAAAGTAAAGACAGTCTAGCAAACAAATCATTTTGAAATTCAATAAAGGGCTGACTTTGATGTGCCAGTAAGACAAAAAGAGAAAGTTAAAAAACGACACATCAATTATATCTGCTGCTGTAGGTGAAGAAGAAGTTGTGAGAAGACCCGAGAGATCATAATAATGAGTTTCCCGTAAAGAGGAGGCAAGCTTTCAGTAATGATGGGAGACTGTTGCTGTCAAGACACGGAGTATAAGGAAAGAAATTAGATCATTAGAGTAAGAATTTATCTTCTATCCTATCAATCTACATCTAAAGTCACTGAAGATAAAGTGGGCCTAACTTTCCTTATTAAATTGTATTCTCAGACTGTATAGGCACAGTGTGATATTGATGCTGAAATATTACATTTTTGCAGCCCTAATATTCATAATTTGATGAACGATGTGCATTTTTTGGTTAGTATTGCAATCCTTCCCAACAGTTAGAGAGACATTAAGCAAGATATCCAGTGATTACAAGTTGCAAAACAGCATACGCCTGGGAGTTATGAAGGTCAAGTAGATAACAATTATTGTCTTCTCGCAGAGACTTTTTGAGGCTTTTCTACTTTCAACCCCGAGCAGCACTAATCCCCCTCTCTTTTAGAGATACCATGATTTACAAGTAAGAGTCCCTTTGCAGAGCTCTTTAAGAAAAGAGGAAAGAAAGAGACAGCGGGACTCCTTTAAGCCTCTGAGTAATGCACAGAATTTACTCCCCTCCGGAAAGTCACAGCTCCCATCTTCACTGTCCTTGCCCCGTCCTCGCTCAGAGCTCACATTCATTCCACCCAATTTCTAGATGTGTCAAGTGCCTCCCGCACCCTGTTTCCAGAGTCCCTGTCTGACCTGGTAAATCCTAAGCTGACTGGCAATGTCAGTCAGTCCGCCACTTTGGTCCACTAGACTAAAATATCACAACAAATATTGCTTATTACATTTGGTACAGACATTCATGGTGCCCAGATGATGACGCCTCATAACTTGGTGGCCCTCTGAATTTTCATATAGCGCCATTATTGGGTCAAAATTTAGATTTGTCCAATACTTTGGTTTGTGACCAAATACCAAAATTCCCATAAGCCTCAGCTGTACTTGGTGTTTAGTGCTAATTAAATAATGTTGGCATGCTAACATGCTAAACTACGATGGTAAACATAGTAAACTAATAATGTTAGCATTGTCATTTTGAGCTTGACGTTAGCATATAGCTCAAAGCACCACTGTGGTTAAGTAGGCTTCTTCCTCACAAAGCCACTAACATGGCTGTAGACTCAATGAGTTACCAAAACAAATCTGGTTTAATGTTGAAACCCAGTGGGCTAACTCTGAATCTGAAAAGTGAAGCCAATGCTGAAGTGCTTTAAACTGGCATTCTTTCTAACAGCCAGCAGGGGGCGACTCCTCTGGTTGCAAAAAAAGACATCTGATTGTATAAAAGTCTATTAATAAATGAAATACAGTCACGAGTAAGAACATTACTCATCGCAACTTGATTAAATACAAAACCAACCGCAACCTTGGTTCAACAGGATTTATTGCATTCCAGCGCTGACA
>CAKALU010062740.1:0-33515 GCA_916700995.1 Hozukius guyotensis | reverse complement strand
GCTCTAGGTCTCTAGTTTGATCCATCTATCCTCTGAATGCTCTAGGTCTCTAGTTTGATCCATCCATCCTCTGAATGCTCTAGGTCTCTAGTTTGATCCATCCATCCTCTGAATGCTCTAGGTCTCTAGTTTGATCCATCCATCCTCTTAATGCTCTAGGTCTCTAGTTTGATCCATCCATCCTCTGAATGCTCTAGGTCTCTAGTTTGTGGCTGTAAAGTTTCATGAGGCTGTGATTATCCTAGAGGTCACCACAGGTCATTTTATACAGTGAGGTCAGTGAAACGTCTCCTATGGGGACTAACATCATCACACATGAATACAGTTGGGCTCATTGGATCCACAAGAGTCTCAGCTTTACAGAGAAACCCAATTTATGTAATTCAAGACTGTTTAGGGACCCCAGTATGCAGAAATATTCAAATACACCATCAAAAAACTGCATGTGATTATCATAAAGTGGGCATGTCTGTAAAGGGGAGACTCGTGGGTACCCAAAGAACCCATTTTTATTCACATATCTGGAGGTCAGAGGTCAAGGGACCCCCTTTGAAAATGGCCATGACAGTTTTTCCTCGCCAAAATTTAGCCTAAGTTTCGAGCGTTATTTAACCTCCTTCATGACAAGCTAGTATGACATGGTTGATACCGATGGATTCATCATGTTTTATGGTTTCAGGAAGCAGCTTTGGGCTAATTTGTGCTGAGAATTAGCTTCAATTAGCAGCAGCATGATTTCACATAAAAAATTGGGATCAATCAGTGTTACTGAGGCTTATTATAATTCTTTTCCAAAACATGCAGAAACTCTCCGACATGTTGGTGTTCATAGTTGAGCAGGTTTTCAACACGCCATCAAAACATCCTTAAATGTTTGCTAGATCGCAGCCTGATAATCAGATTTAATTGTCATTTAATTCTTCAGTCTGCACACAACAGACCGACAACAACCTGCACAGCGACGTCAATCTCAGGCCAATTTTCCCTGGTGACATTCTTCTGGCACATGAAGATGATATCCTCATTATTAATCCCGTCTACAAACCTCTGATTGGTTTTCCCAACTGTGGAAACAGCCGATCACGACACCAAACCAAATCTGAAAAGTTCCCTTTGCACTTCAAAATAATTCTCCCATCATTTTTAGCGTCTGTCCTCGAACGCCTCGTGTTGATGCATCCGCAGGATTTGAGTCTGAACTTTAAACTGTGTCCTCAAAAACTTTGATTGAGATTAACAAACTTCGCCCGCCGACAGAAACATCCCGTCACAGCTGTCCGATTGATCGACATCTCATTTCACTGAGCGCTCTGAGACGGAGGGGAAAAATGTCTCCGTGACTGTAATCCCAACAGTCCCGTAAACTCAGTGTGGTCGTGTATAAATAAACACACATAAGAAGTACAGTATTTACATGTGATGCATTATCATGTTTCTATTTTTACCCTCATAAATGCGTTTAATCCGGGGGGGCGTCTAATGCCTCGCGTGACACACAAGAACTGTGGCACGAATAACAACAACTGCTGCTGCTGCTGCTGCCACACCAACCCACGGGCCGTGATTAGTGCTATTAAAACATGAAATATTAATATGTGACAGTGTATAGCTCAGCTGGAGACAGATAACCGGAGCTTTAATACGACGGTCCGACGGGAAGACGAGGCCGCGGAGCGTTTGCTGTGATTTCTGAGGGTGAGGTGATTAGCGTGAGCTCCTTTTCTGCTGCAGCCCTCCTGACTCCCAGAACCGGCGCTCGGCTGGGAAAGCGCTGGAAGCAGCAGAGACAATGCAACGAGGATGTTACATAACACACACACATACACAGTGGCAGTCCTCAGCTGCAACCTCCACTGCTGCTCACAAAAAGTGGGAAATCAGCGAGAGAGCAAAGATGGGGGCTGAGCTCGTCCCGGCTTACGGCGGTGAATGACAGGCGACGACTCCTCCAGAGGAAACGGCATTTACAGGAGATTTATACACAATATCTGACTTTTTAAATGTTTTAAATGTTGAAATCATGACGATGAACAACAACCTACTTGGTGAAGGTTAGAGAATGATGGTGGTCACGGTTAAGAAGAATATGGGATGCAAATGGTCGCCTCCGGTGTCACACGCTATCGGTCGTGTCTAGAAGGAAACCAGCAAACTGGGGAAACCCTCGCGAGATTGTCAAGGTTAGGCATTGACCTTGAATAGTTAAAGGTCCCATATTGTAAAAAGTGAGATTTTCATGTCTTTTATATTACAAAGCAGGTTTAAGTTCTATATAAATACTATGAAAGTATCAAAACACTCAATCCACAGATAAATACACACAGCCAGTATTTAGAAACTGAGCGTTTGAAACAAGCCGTCAGGATTTCGGTCCATTTGTGATGTCACAAATCTACAATATTTAGACAATTTCACAGTTTTATACGTAAACATTCTAAATGTGTCCCAGTTTATTTCCTGTTGCAGTGTATGTGAATGACATCAGCTGACAGGAAGTAAACATGGACCCAAGCTGTTGCCTAGCAACGCAATTCCTTTGTCATTCCGTTGAAATGCACTAAAACGGAGCGTTTCTGACAGAGCATGAATACAGGTATATTCAGACAGACAGTATGAGGAAAATTATGTGTTGTTTGAACATTAAAGCATGTAAACATGTTCTAGTAGAAACCCAAAATACAAACATGAACCTGATGATGAGCATGATATATCCCCTTTAAGGTTAGGCATTTACCTTGAATAGTTAAGGTTAGGAGGTCGTCAGGCAGCAATTCTCGCAAGACTTTTTGCACATCTCAGATCAGATTTCACAATTCGTGGTCTTTCTTCTGGACACAACCCAAGTCTTTTAGTTTATTCACTTCTAAAAGACTTCTCAAATTAAAACTTCACTCAGCATTTAAAAGCCAAAGTGATTTGTGAGCAGATTTTGCCCCTCATGCAACATACAAGCTGCCCTTCTTGGTGGAGGTTGTTGGGGTCGTAGGCTGGACTGAAAACGTCCCCTGACTTTTCATTTCCCAGTAAAAAAAAGAATTCAGCTGTTTCTATTTACAGATAATTATCCTAAAAGACGCTACAACTGTTCATGAATCAAAGACGATGCATTAAAAACAGAGCTCTCTGTACAGTAAAGATAGAAATAAAACATTATCTATTGAATTTGAAGGTTCATTGTTAATCTGAAGGTTGTCTGGTGAAGAATTACTTTTTTTGTGTGCTGCACTAAACAGTCTAAAATCAGTTTATGTTGAACTTACTTTCACAGCAAAATCTGTCAGATGACATCAATTTAAAATGCAAAATACAGCTTTTTCTGTGCTGCAGAAAGCCCGGATCTGCTTCTCATTGTGTTTAAATTGAGTGTTTGAGGTGCAAATTGTGTTCATAAAATCTAATTTTCTTTCTTACTATATTTTTTTTATCTGATTTATAATATTGAAACACAGAAACGATGAAAAAGTGAACCACAGAGTGAACACTTTAACACAGTTAAGTTCGTCACATTCAGGCGTTTCTCTGGAGAAAATCACAGTCAGTCTGATCAGTAACAGCTGAGTCACTTCTGAGAGCAACAAACACAGAACCGGCAGAGAGACAGCGACATAAAAACGAGGGAAAAAAACAGCAACAAGACAAATTCATTTATATATATGTATATATACACACACACACTTTCAAATATAGTTATACAGGGTGCAATTTGTGAGAAAAGATCAGAGGGGGGAAATAAATCCCGAACCACAAAGAGACTATATAGACGATGTTAGGCTTTTTCTTGCAGCTGTTAAATTAACATTTGTAGAATAATTGTGAACTTTAATAAAACAGCTTTGGACCTTGAACTTATCCATTGCATTTGCAGGAATATTTTTATTTTTTAAACACAACAAAAAAAAAGATTAAATGCTAATGTATCAAGCCAGAATTCCCCTTTCACTACCACTCGGACAGGAATCTCCAAACACTTATTTATTAACTTCAGTATTTAATAAAATAATCTCAAAATGCAATAGCACAACGTGCTGTCAACATAAAAATAAATAGGCTAGTATATATCGGACCGACACATACGAGTACTTCTCAAAAAAGTCAAGGCCCCGCCCCCTTTAGGGGGAAAGAAAACTGAAGATCTCGTAGACTTCAATGTGATCTGACGTATGTTTGGATTGTAATTTTGACAAGTTCGTATGCGTTCATCTCTTGTTAAACAAACGTTTGTTTTACACACAATTATTTTGTGATTACATGGATTGCATGTTTCATCTTCTTCTGCTTACTCTGTTACCGTCTATGAGGGACACGGAATTGGTTTCCCCCAAAAGGAGGCGTGGTCATGAGAGCCTACTCTGGATGACGTACTGACGGTCTGATGTATACGCCAGCTTGGTAGAACAGGCGTCAGCAACCTGCGCCTCCGGAGCCACATGCGGCTCTTTAGCTCCTCTCTAGTGGCTCCCTGTGGATTTTTAAAAATGGAAATGAATATTTTTATTTATCATTGTTGTAGGTCTATGGTACGACGGTACGACGGAGTATTAGGGCCACTTTGAGGGGGAAAAAAATCGGAGATTTTGAGAAATAAAGTCATAATATACCGAGAATAAAGTCACAAGTTTAAGAGAAAAAAGTCGTAGTATTATGAGAATAAAGTCATAATATTATAAAGGAGTAATTTTACGTGTTATTTTCTTTTTTTCTTGTAAAGTTATGACTTTATTCTCGTAATATTATGACTTTTTCCCCGTAAAGTTATGACTTTATTCTTGTAGTATTACGACTTTATTCTGGAAATCTCAGATGTTTCTTCCCTCAATGTGGCCCTAATACTCCGTAGTACATTGTCTCTTTGGCCCTCACTGCATTAGACTTATATACTATATACCTAGACTATAAACTGTGTTACCTTCATCACAATGATCAAATGTTTTGCGGTTCCAGACAGAATTTTTTTTTTTTGCCTAAAATGGCTCTTTTGATAGTAAAGGTTGCCGACCCCTGTGTTAGACAAAGACAACAGTCTGCTTTGTTGACGGACTTCTGTCTTTTTCTGATTTCCTGTGGAGGCGTCTTCGTCTTCGGTGTGTCGCCTCTCTTTTACCAACATCTCTGCAAATCTCTGGGCTGGGAAGGAGGCAAGATAGATAGATTTATTTGACAATAAATCATTAATCATTTTTTAAATTGGGCTGCTCATGTGAAACCAAAAGTTCATGGTTTACATCTGTAAATAATATAACAAACATACTCATTTTAAACAAATAAATAATAATAAATAATTCAGCAGGGATGTATTGACCAGGGGGAACATCCTGGCAAATCACACCCTGTTGTTATAATATTGGCGGTTTAGTTGAGTGCTTGTAATCTACTGGACTCTTTGGGATGGAGCTGCAGCTAAAATATGAGTGACACATATTTAATGTACAGAAATCTTCTCTCCTCCTCCTCTTCCCTTCATCATTTCTCCCCCACATTTAATCTGCTGCTGATGGATTTAAGCTCCATGTTGCATAAGAATCAATCCTTTGTATGGAGGAGCAGGTAGAGACGTCACAGCTCAGGTCTGAATTCACCTGAAACCACTGAAACTCATGTTATACATCAGATATGATGTATACGTCATCCGGAGTAGGCTCTCATGACCACGTCCCCTTCTGCGGGGAAACCCAATTACAATCCAAACATACGTCTGATAGCATTAAAGTCTATGAGATCTTCAGTTTTCTTTCCCCCAAAAGGGGGCGTGGCCTTAAAGGTCCCATATTGTAAAAAGTGAGATTTTCATGTCTTTTATATTATAAAGCAGGTTTAAGTGCTATATAAATACTGTTACACTATCAAAACGCTCAATATACTAAGAAATACACACAGCCCGTATTCAGAAATTGTGCGTTTGAAACAAGCCAATTTCTGTCCATTTGTGATGTCACAAATATACAATATTTAGACCATTACACGGTTTTAAACGTAAACATTCTAAATGTGTCCCAGTTTATTTCCAATTGCAGTGTATGTGAATGACATCAGCTGACAGGAAGTAAACATGGCCCCAAGCTGTTGCCTAGCAACGCAATTCCGTTGAAATGCACTAAACGGAGCATTTCAGACAGAGGGTGAATACAGGTATATTCAGGCAGACAGTATGAGGAAAATAAAGTTGTTTTTTTTTAACATTACAGCATGTAAACATGTTCTATTAGAAACACAAAATACAAGTATGAACCTAAAAATGAGCACGATATGGGACCTTTAACTCAGGAAATATTGTTTCGGAGTTTCACTTTAACTTGAAGCACTGAAAAGGAATTCAGTGTCATATTAGTGTCAAGTTTAATTCCTAATCGAAGTTTCAATTAGTATGTAAACACTGGAAGCAGTTGAACTTGGCCGTGATGACTTTAAAAACCTGTGTCAGAGTATTATAAACCTCTGTGCAGTATGTTGGCATCTGATAAGCTTTTAAATTCATTTGTTTACATTTAAAATATTTTTATTGTAATTTTCTTCTATTTATGTTTATTGATTTTTTGCAATACTGCTATTAATAATATCAATATTAATAATGCTTTTATTTTTAATTACTTTTTATCTTACTATGTGTATGTTATGCATGAATACGCCAAAGCAATTTCCTATTAAGTCTCAGGAGATGCAGCAGGAAGAGTTCAATGAATTTATTGACTAACTAAACTTAAAGGTTAAAGGTAACAAAAAGCAGAAAGCACAGGGAAAACTAGACACTAAGAAACGAACTGGCAAAGATCAGTCCGGATCTGATTGGTTGATTGAGAGCAGGTGAGTTGAGGTGAGGTGAGGTGAGGGCTAACAAGGGACAGGTGACACTAATCAGGACGAGGCAGACGATTCAGAACTGGCGGGAAACACGCAAAGACAGGAAGTAAAGTGATCTGAAACAAGAGGAGAGCTGAGTAAGAAAATAAAACAGGAAATGAAACAAAGGAAAACATAACCTCAGCAGCAGGACGGATTATGACCTGTGTGAAAACTTACTCTGCAATAAACTGCATTTTTTTTTGCCCACTTACATCCAGGAATGTAAAGAGAAAAATACCAAATTAACTGCTGATTATGCACCGAAATTCATCTCATTAAAATGATATGGAGTCCTGCTGGTGTATTAGAGACTGAAATAGGAAAATAATCCTCTTAAATTAATAATTTCTGTGCACAATTTAAAAGAAAACAACTAGGGCTATCAAAGTTAACGCGATAACACGTTAATTTGTTTTAACGCCATTCATTTTTTTATCACATTAAGGCAACTTGCGATTTTTTAATATTGTAGCGGGCTCACTTTTAAAGCTAGGTACATTTTGAACAGATAAAAAAATGTGCAATTAATTTGTGATTAATCCAGTTAACTATTTAAACCAATTGACAGCCCTAAAAATAAAACCTGTAGTTCACTGCTACACTAACTTGAATTTAAATGTTAGCATCAGGCTACCAGCTGTGTTTTGGTATGTTGCCATCTACAAATACTGAATTAATTCCTTCATATTAATATATTTAAGTTAATGCATGTATTATTCATTATTTGTTTTTTTTCCCCAATAACATTTTTTTTAAATAAAGTTTCATGCTACACTGGACATCGTGTATTGGAAAACTGCATGCAGCACAAAATAAACAGTGACTGTTGTCAGAAAATGGACAATATAATCTTAATAAACTAAATTAATTAATTTTACAGAGATACATAGACATACTTAGAATTGTGCAGTTAAAACAACATTGAAACAACATTGAAACAACATTACACAACGTGTTTGACATTCCTTAAATGTGCTAACATGTTAGAATGTTTAATGTTAACACAAATTATTGATTTAAACCCACAAATTGGGTCATTCAAGAGCACAAATTATGTATTTGAGAGCAGGAGTTACTTTGTGCACAGAAATTATTATTATCATCAAGTTTGTGATACAAATTGTAATGTATTTGTAAAAATGTATGATTTGTTATTTATTTTTATGGACATTTTTGCCTTTATTTTGACAGTAAATTACGGGATATTACAGATTTTAATTTATTTTTGAAATACCAAAATATACACATGCATTTCCAGATAAAAAATTGACATAAAATGAAATCATATGATGGAAAATATAACAATATAAGACAAAGATAATGAGCCTAAGAGACCTGTGTGTCACCAGTGATGACTACTAAGTGCAGACAGTGTTTTGGAGCTTTATTGCCCACTGGTACCAGCTACTAAACACAGATTACAGAGCCATCAGTGTATTACCTAAAACACACCACAATAGGCCCTGAACGCATCCTGAACACCACAATTATCTAAAATGGAGGGATGAAAACGTCAGCGTGAAGTTCACTACATCCTCACCGTAGTTTATTTTAAACCTGGGCTGCACCGGGTCATTAACTGGAGCTGTGAGCGTACGAGCAAACACAAAATGATTGCCTCATCGGCGTGTGATAATTAAGGGTTTTCAGCCGAGCTGCTCAGCTGGCTCGAGGTCTGTGACATGGAAATGTAAGACTCAGATGAGCTTACGTAACCTAATTGTTTAGCCTCGGGGAGAAGAGCGGTTATCTTTAAAATGGGAAGCATTGTGAGGGCCCGAATGAATCAAATCTACGTAAACTCTACTGAGAATGCTAATTAATCCCTCTCGGTGTTCCCGCCCTCCGCTGCCGGATCCTTCCTGGATGAAACCTCCGTTGTGATCATCCAGAGAGGAAGGTCGACGTCTAAATGTGCTTCACACACAAACACGTTAGCATCACCTCCACTTTGATACCACTGACTCATCCTGACAAATGTCTCGCCGCATCTGTGAGATGCAAATACACTGATTCCTATTGATGCTCAGACACATATAGAGACAGATGATGTAAGTGGAACCCTGTCACCTACAAAATAATGTTCCCATACAACTAAACTGCATTCTCAGTTATGATTTGAGGGTGTTTTCTCCCGGATTACAGTCGCAGTTTTAAACAGTTTTAAACACGTAGTTATCATTGTAAACGCAACTACGCTATTTGGTTATGTTCAGTAAAAAACATCATGGTTTGGCTTAAAATGACTCCGTTTGTTATGTAATTAAAGGTCCCATATTGTGCTCATTTTCAGGTTCATACTTGTAATTTGTGTTTCTACTAGAACATGTTTACATGATGTAATGTTCAAAAAAAACTTTATTTTCCTCATACTGTCTGCCTGAATATACCTGTATTTACCCTCTGTCAACGCTCTGTTTAAGCGCATTTCGACGGAATTGCGATGGAATTGCAACAGAATTGCATTGCTAGGCAACAGCTCGGGTCCATGTTTACTTCCTGTCAGCTGATGACATTCACATACACTGCAACCAGGAATAAACTGGGACACATTTAGAATGTTTACGTTTAAAACTGTGTAAAGGGTCTAAGTATTGTATATTTGTGACATCACAAATGGACAGAAATCCTGACAGCTTGTTTCAAATGCAGAGTTTCTGAATACGGGCTGTGTGTATTTCCCTGTGGATTGAGCGTTTCGATACTTTCACAGTATTTATATAGGACTTAAACCTGCTTTATAATAAAAAAAACATGAAAATCTCACTTTTTTATAAACACAGTTTTAAACATGTAGTTAACGTTGTAAATTGAAACAAAGCAAAAAAAATGCAACAACGCTATTTGGTTATGTTTAGTAAAAAACATCATGGTTTGTCTTAAAATTACTCCGTTTGTTATGTTATTAAGTTGCGGACGTAAATTAAAATAAGTGAATGTTGACTTCTGGTTTCACAAAAGAGACAAACAGCGGTCCCCTGGGTGAAAGTCCTGTGTGTAGAGCGGAAGTGCCATTATTTTGCTTAACGTCACCAGTGTTAATACATCCATGGTTCTCATCTTTTACTTGTCAAAAAGCTGTTTTTAAGCTTAAAAAAAAGCTGATATGTAAGGGATAATGTACAGCTAGAGGGTCATTATTTTGAAAGAATCACCGACAGGGCAATGCTCTCGTGGAGGGGTCTCTCATCGCCATGAAAGGGATTCTTTCACAACAATGACCCAATAGGAGTACATTATCCCGCTTATTACACGGCTACTTACTGAAGAAATCAATATTTTGACACAAAAACGGTCCGCCAGAGTCCGACATCTGAACTGCGCCCATAGCAACGGTCTGTTATACATAGTAACGGTCTGCCATACATAGCAATGGTCTGTTATACAGAAATTACAGACCGGAAAACGCCGTGATTGACCAATCTGAATCGAGTATTCAACACAGCAGTGTAATAATAAGTTTTAATGTTTTTTCCAGTAACCATTTTTATTTCCGATAAAGGTGTCATCAATCATGTGTGTATTCGTCAAGCAGCACGACCCCGGTGTGTAAAGTCCTTTAAAGTCTTTGCACACCAAGTCCGTATTTTTTTTTTTTAATCCGTCATCTGATAAAAATCATTACGTACAGAAACCTTGCACACTGAGGCCCTGTCTATACAGATATTTTAACTGATATTTTCCTCTACGTTTTGGCCTCTCGTCCACACGCAAACAGAGTTTACGCCTTCTACGCCGCGTTCTTCAAACGACTTCTAAGGTGCACACTTTTAAAAACTCCGGTTACTCTGGATCTGTGTGGACGTGTAAAAGGGAGCGTTTGGGAAACAACGGCGTCCTCTCCTCTCATGCCCATTGTTGCTTTGTGTAATGAGTAATGAGTCAGATTGTTAAATCTAAACCGTATTAATCTAAATGTTCAGCTGTAACAAAGGTGGATGATATCAGTGGTGTAAATAGCCGACAAACTCGTAGGTTTACAAATGCTCCCTGAACATTTCCAGATTATATTTTAGTATCAGATGCATTTCAGCGGTCCGGATCACTGCTGACTGTGTTGCTTCTGTAAGCAGAGCGGAGAGAAATAAGCAGAAAACAAGCAAACAAAGAGGCTTCAGTGGAACGTTATCTAACCAGACTGACTGAATGCAGCGTTTCCACATGAGCAGCTGCTGCCATCGCTTCTGCATCATCTGCTTTAAGTGCAGCGCCGTAACTGTCTGCCACGGGGCAGCACAGCACCTACAATGATGATGGTGATGATGGGGATGATGATGGTGACACCTCAGGGTGCTGCTGCTTACAGCCAATCAGAACCTGCAGATGTAAAGTAGCATTAAGATGCACTTTGTTTGTCCCGTTGCTTTTTTAGGTCCTGTCTTTGGAAATATAAACAAACAGAAGTGATGAACACATGAATGCATCAATAATTATAATCCAATAATATAATATATTTTATTCTGCATACTTTTACTTTTGGTACTTTAAGTATATTTTGATGCTGATACTTAACTGTAGGACTTTCAACCAGAAGACCGATGTTGGTGTGAAACGTCAGCCCGTTTGCACAAAAAGTCGTATAAATACCACAATAATGTGCACGGCGTTTAACGTACAATAAGTATACCCATCTTGATTTCTGCTTGTCATTTGTACGCCATGTATCCTGTACTGACTGCAATGTAAACGCGTCACGTATAAATGCTACGGTAAGAGTTAGTGACGTAGAATAAAAAGAGAGAAAGATCATTTAAGGTGGGAGAGTGGGGAGGTGGATGGGTCCAACAAACACAGGACTTTTAACCAGGAGACCGCTGTTTTGTTTTGTAAGTTACATTAGTGACGTTTGTCGCCGATTGTCGTGTTTTTTTATTGACGTTTGTGATGTGTTTTCCATACTTATTTACCTTGTTTCCGTACTTATTTCACTTAGTTTACATACTTATTTTAAGCCAAACCATGACATTTTCCCTTAACTTAACTAAGTGCGGACGTTTGCGTGGCGTACAAATGACACGTGAAATGTCCGTGTAATGTCATGGTATTTATATGCCTTCCCGTGAGACCAAGTTGTAAACGTAGTTATTTTAAGCCATAAGATGGCTATGGCTTAAAATAATGGCATGATGTTATTTCACTAAATCTAACCAAGTAGTTTTGTTGTATTTTTTGTTTTGTTTTCTTTGGTTTCAATTAACAATGTTAACTACATGTTTAAAACTTACTTTTCCCTCCAAACGTAATTGAGAATGCAGATTAGTTTTATGGGAACGTCATTTTGTAGGAGATAGGGTTGGAAAGTGATGATATTTTTTCTGTAATTTTTGTGCCATTTAAAGAACGTTGCATCCGGGATATAAACTGGAAATCTTGCTAGCATTTAGCAACTAAAGCGACAGATATTTCCATTCAGGAGTTGGTGGAGACCAAAAGCAGAGCTAAAAGACAGAATAATGGGCACATAGACTTCTAATTAACCATCATCTTGATGTGTGACTGCTGCATGTGGAAATAAACAACTGTTTGCTAACAAGTTCATCATCAACTTGGCCAAAAAATGTTTTTGCTGGTTGCAGGCACCAAACACTAAATATCTGTTTTACCCATTGTTTTGCTGTGGAGGCAGAAGTCTTAGAGACACATATTACAAAATCTGGATCACTAAAACCAAAATTATTATTAGAAAATGATGCTCCATTTCTCTCTGATTATCTGAGCTCTACTATATGGTCCCATGGAGGTATTTTAGTGGTAAAAGTAGCATTTGAACGTGGCGTGTTTACATGATGCAGGAGGCAGTGAACTGTCGGTGTTCATGGCTTCACTCTGCAGAAACATGTCAGCCGGCGGGGCCGAGCAACGAGCTGCAGACTGTCTGTCTGACAGATCAGAGGTCAGTTTGGACGGTTAAATAATACGTGGGCATGAAAATAAAATGACTGACAGAGCAGTGGACAGGAAGAGGCTAGATCAGTCAAAAAATGTACACGTTAGTATTAAATCTAAACAAGCAGATTTGACTTGTAGGGAGGTCAAAATAAGACATGAAAATGAATTTAAAGCAGATTAATTATATGAAAAAAAGCAGGCAGATTGGAACAAATATCATAAAAATGAACAATTTCTTACATGTTTATTAGAGTGAGAATACACAAGAGTCTTTTTTTGGCACCATTTTTGGTGATAAGCTGTTGTTGCTCTGACCAACAACTTTACACTGTGACTTATTTTATGTTCAACAACCCACATGCATCACTTCATTAACACCATAAACAACTCTGCCAACTACAAAATATGTTCATATAACAAGTTTTCATTAGAAAATATGTTGTGTAGGAACTGTAAGGGCGTTTTTTAAACAACTAAATAATGAAACATTTATATCTGCAGAATATTAAATGCCAATGTATTCCATTTGCACAATTAACATTTTTGTGGTTAAATTAAGTAACTCAAAGCTTGACCTAATTTTAAAGGATAAGTTTGGTGATATTCTATATGTCCTTATATCCCACAAAAGCACTAAAGACCTTAAACTAAAACTTAACAGCCCACTGACACACTGACAGCTGTTGTTGCCTGTTGGGCTGCAGATTGCCATGTTATGATTGGAGCATATTTTTTATGCTAAATGCAGTACCTGAGAGGGTTTCTGGACAATATCTGTCATTGTTTTGTGTTGTTAATTGATTTCCAATAATAAATATATACATACATTTGCATAAAGCAGCATATTTGTCCACTCCCATGTTGATAAGAGTATTAAATACTTGACAAATCTACTTTTAAGGTACATTTAGAACAGAATAAAAATGTGTGATTAACAACAATGAGATAACCTGTAAGACACACAGTTAATAATAATAATAATAATAAATAAATAAAGCTTTTAATAAGACAAACAGAAGAGGCAGGTCAGAGAGCTTTTCCTCATCGCACTGCAGAGATGACGGACACATGACGCTGGCCCCGAGGCCCGTGTGAAGCCGCCTGCGAGGCTTCGCCGTCCACCCTCATTTGTGGTCTACGGAGAGGGCTGGATGTGCAGCGTTCGGCGAGGCCGGCCGCGTAATGAATTCACTTTGACCAAAGGTCAAACCGAGGCGGATCTTTTCCAGCTCACAGTCTGTCCTCATGAGCGTCAAACATCTCAGATCAGACGTGAAGCGCCTCGTCTTTCTTTCTCTCGTGTGACATCACATCTCTGAGTTAATTGATGGCAAAGTAGCTGCTGCTGTCTTCACTCGTTTCATTCTGCTTCATCAGACGGATCTGCTCTTTAAAATCTCTTTTTAGGAAATATTAGAATACAGAAATTGTTTTTGGCTTCATGACAGCACCTCCATCTTTACATTAACCAGCCAGACTGACTTATATTCATATAGACGGTCAAATCATTTCATTACTTATACTCCATTGTGACCAACAGGGGCAACGGTTTCTTCACGACTAGTGAGCCGCCTCATCAGCGACTCTTTTGGTTCTGTATTTTATAATACTGATGTTTCAGAGCCATGGTCGGGGCCATAGATTCTGACTTACTGATACTTAAGAGCCGTGGTCGGGGCCATAGATTCTAACTTACTGATATTTCAGAGCCATGGTCGGGGCCATAGATTCTGACTTACTGATATTTCAGAGCCGTGGTCGGGGCCATAGATTCTAACTTACTGATATTTCAGAGCTTTGGTCAAGGATGGTAAAGGATCAATGATACACCTTTTTCACCAAAGTTAGTGCGTAAATGCAGTTTTTTTTAAATGCGGGAAAACCTGTTAAAAAAAGGTGATAGACTCCTTTCCTATTGCCAGTATGCCAACATGTTCGACATCACGGACACACCGACCGGCAACAGAAACAGCGTTAGTAAACAGTGAAAATGTCACGGTGGTTAATTCTTTTTTATATCTTTTACTTTTTCAGTCTTTCTTTCAACTCTCAAACCAGAGTTGGTGATTGTTGGGAAAGTGGAAAAACTAGCAAAGACGTTTTTGATGAATTTTATTTTGTCTGATGATCAGTGAGGTAAAATTACTGTTTTTGTCAATGGAGTCTGGTGGCTCAGTTTATTTTGACAAAACCACAGTTGGTACTATTGGAACAGTGAAAAGACTAACGTAGATGGTTTTGATGTGTTTTATTTTGTTTCTGTCGAGTTTGAATGAAGTGTTTTACGACAATCAACGAGGTAAAATTACTGTTTCTGTCAATGGAGTCTGGTGGCTTTGAGGAGAGCATATTAATTGTATCTTTGGTACGTTAATAAATTATAATAATTGTCCAAATCTCTGTTGATTTTATTTTTTATATATTCACTTTAACGTACGTCACATAGCCTCACATAGGAAAAATGCAAAATTTGGGGTTAAAATTGGGGACTGGCCATTGCTTCGAAAATACACAAACAACAAACAGAAGCAAATGGCTAATTGTTGTGAAGAATAACATCATCATGCCTTTGCCATGGTAGGAAAAAACTATTTGCAACCAGGAACGTAATTTAGAATATCCTAATAATTAGTTCGGGATAACGGGCTGTCGGACATTTTTTGGGGGGGTTTCGGGATAATGGGCCGTCGGAACAATGGCGTAGCACCCGAAAATTTGCGCGTCAACCCGGGTGTTTCCATCACTGCTGATCAGAGCTGGAGCCGATAAATACCCTCATCCCTCCTCAAATCACCTACTGATTGTGACATTCTAACCCAAACAACAGATAGAACTGCAATAAAATCAGAATTATTCGATAATAATGTTGAAATAAGCCCCCAAAAAATTTAATTTTAGGTCATTTTCCAACACCACTGACGGATGGCCGACTACAATCACTTCAAAAGCCCCAAACCACGGCAACAACAAGCGCATCCCAGCCACGTGCATCACTTTTTTGTGTCCCCTGGAAACATTATCGTGTGTCGTGTCTGTATTTGCAGCGCTTTTTTGAAATGCTGTCGTCAAATTGGTGAAGACGCTTCTTCATTTGCTCATATTGTGTCTATTTGCATGCGTTTATTAATTTGCAGTGTAGCTCTCAGAGCCTCCACAGATTCGCTTATTATACCGACACAGAAAACAGCTGTAACGTGACGTAATGTGATGATGTAAAACACTGAGACCTGGTTCAATAGCTGCAGATCTGAACCCTCCATTTAGCTGGAGAGGATGCAGAGTAATGGACCCCCCCTCCCTGAATTTGGGAGCTATTTTTAGGGGCTTAAAGAGGGAAAATCCTGTTTCATTATCCACAGACGAGGTGGCACAACTGCGTCATGTAACCCTCCGTTTTAATGTTGTGGTTGTTTTTTCGGGTGACGGGCTTCAGTGGCACGTTCGGCTCCATGTGCCGCATCAGTCATGCATGAACTCACAGATTTGATTGCTCAGTGATAATATTCACCAACCCCCAGATATAAATAGACAATATGTTGAGAGTGTGCGTTTGTAGTAATCAGAGCGGAGCTGCTGCTTGTGTCGGGGGGGTCACGTGCTTCCAGCCGGCCAATCGCAGCAGGCCTTCGCTTGATTGAGTTTCACCAACGTTAACGACACAACTTCCAATAAAGCTCGAGGCAAACTGCTGTTGGTGGTCACAGATGTGTGTCAGCTCTGATGCAGACGTGACGCCAGTTAGTAGTAGAGGAAGTACTTTTACCCAAGTACTGTAATTAAGAGGTACTTTGCTTGAGTATTTCCATGTTCTGCTTTTTTTTACTCACTACATCTCAGAGTAAATATTGTACTTTTCACTGCACTATTTATCTGACAGCTTTAGTTACTTTACATTAATGCAAAATATAATGAATAAATGATGATTAATTATTATAGATTAAACTACCAGCAGTATATAAAGTCATTAAAATGAGCTCCACCTTTACCAGCTGCTTCATTAAAGGGATGAACACATTAATGCATCAATAATTAGAATACAATGATATAATATATCTGCACAATGAGTACTTTAAGTATATTTTGATGCTAATACTACTAATTCTACTTAAAGGTCCTATATCGTGCTCATTTTCAGGTTCATACTTGTATTTTGTGTTTCTACTAGAACATGTTTACATGCTGTAATGTTCAAAAAACACTTTATTTTCCTCATACTGTCTGTCTGAATATACCTGTATCTACCCTCTGTCTGAAACGCTCCGTTTTAGTACATTTCAATGGAATTGCAATGGAATTGTGTTGCTAGGCAACAGTTTGGGTCCATGTTTACTTACTGTCAGCTGATGTTATTTACATAAACTGCAACAGGAAAATAAACTGGGACCCATTTAGAATGTTTACGTTTAAAACCGTGAAATGGTCTAAATATTGATTTGTGACATCACAAATGGACAGAAATCCTGACGGCTTGTTTCAAACGCACAATTTCTGAATATGGGCTGTGTATTTCTCTGTATATTGAGCATTTTGATAGTTTAACAGTATTTATAAAGCACTTAAACCTGCTTTATAATATAAAAGACATGAAAATCTCACTTTTTACAATATGGGACCTTTAAGACGTGCAATATATAACAAATAACCACAGTGTAAATAAGTAAATACAAAATGCTGATAAATGGGATCTATTTACATAAATGTCACAATAAGAAATGAATAAGAATATTTCTTCAATGTACAGTATAAATGATGTATAAATAAGAAATGAATAAGTAAAACGTCCGGCTACAAAATGCCATACAAAAGTAAAACTAAATTATTTCTATTCTGTTGTCATATTCTACCGAAATGTCCTGTGTTGATAAAAAAAAAAACACCAGAGTTCTGTCTCTTTGCTTCTAAACTCTTTGGTTGCAATGAGCAGATATATTGTAGGAAAACAAATGAAATACTTTGTCAATGATGATTTTTTGCACATGCATTCAGTATCTGCATTTTGCAGGTATATTAATTCACCATGTTCCTCATTAGTTTGATAGAAAACGTGATCCGGGTGACGTTCTGTTTCTCTCAAATTAGTTGTAGCTATATAAACGTCATTTCTAGGAGACGTGGTTGGATCCAGAGGTCATCAGAGGTCACTTTCTTCACCAGCTAGTCTCTAACGGTGTCCGTCTGCTGTTTACTGATGAGCAGGTAGTGTACAGTGAGACTGAACCAGACAGGAAATGTGCCGCAAAAAAACAAAACTAGAAACTAAAAGAGGTTAAAGAGCTCCGTAGAGCTGCTGAGCATGTACAGTGAAAAGACTAACGTGGATGGTTTTGATGAGTTTTATTTTGTTTCTGTCGAATGAAGTGTTTTACGACAATCAACGAGGTAAAATTACTGTTTCTGTCAATGGCGTCTGGTGGCTTTGAGGAGAGCATATTAATTGTATCTTTGGTACGTTATAAATTATAATAATTGTCCAAATCTCTGTTGATTTAATTTTTTGTAAATTCACTTTAAAGTACGTCCCATAGCCTTGCATAAGAAAAATGCAAAATTTGGGGCAACAATTGGGGACTGGCCATTGTTCCGAAAGCCCATTGCTCCGAAAATACACACCCACTTTGCAACAAACAGAAGCAAAGGGCTAATTATTGTGCAGAATGACATCATCATGCCTTCGCCATGATAGGAAAAAACTATTTGCAACCAGGAACGTAATTTAGAATACCCTTATAATAAGCCATGTGCTTCTGTTTGAGATAACGGGCTGTCGGGACATTTTTTAGGGGGTTTCGGAATAATGGGCCGTCAGAACAATGGCGTAGCACCCGGAAATTTAAAGATATAACTTCAATACAATCAGAATTATTCGATATTAATGTTGAAATAAGCCTGAAAACACTAATTATAAAAAAGGTTAAAGAGCTCCGTAGAGCTGCTGAGATCCTTTAACATGACAGTCTTTTTGTTGTAAAAACACTGCATGAATGCAACTTATCAAACTGTTTCATGCTTCCTCTTGTGTGTGAAGCGTTACCTAATCTTGGACTCAGTTCCTGGGAGGCATGACTCTGTGATTCGGTCACTTCTGTGATGTAACCGCAGCAGAAACTGTGTCTCGGGTTAGAGAGACTTCAGCAGCGTGTTGGCGTCGTGGTTAGATCAGTTCACGTCTCGTCCGTGACTCCGTTGAACGTCTCTAGAGCCGACAGTCTCTCTGCAGCTCATCTCCATCATCGCACTTCCCCTCTCGGTGAAGACGAGGGTGTGAAGTCGTGGGCTGGCAGTGTCGACGCCGAGCGGCGCCAAATTGTTCTCTCATTCATCTCAGACGGTTTTTAAAGAACCAGAGAAGGAACCGGAGCAGACACGGAGAACGTTTAACGAACCTCCTGAGAGCTGATGTTGAAACATAAGTGTACTTTTTAAAGGTAGAAATATGAAGCAAAGGCCTCAGTGACAGTTTGTTTCCTTTTCCATCATTTAACCCTCTGAGACCCACAGTAGACCTGTTTTTGTCTTTTTTAGGGGGGTACAGGGGGTCTTTAGGGGGAGATAGCAGGTCAACAGTAGATGTCACATAGAAGTGGTGTACATCATCTGAAAGCTGCGAACCTGGAGATTAATTTGAGATGCTGCTCAGCACTGTGTGTCAAAAGTGTGGTGTCCATCCCCATGCTCTGTTATGACTCATAAGTTGTTGCAGCAATTTTTGGGGTTGATACCATTTGTTACACAGATTTGGTGATAAATTTAACCATTTTTTACCACTGGAGAATTGATAAAAATGATCAATAATCCCTCCAGAATACCACATTAATACAGCAAGACCTGGAGGAACACCATAGAAGAAGCCATGCTGTGATTTGGTTTCAAAACGTTTTTGAGATTTCTGCAAGAATTGAATTTTTTGGCGATTAGATGGCGAGCACTTGTGTTGTGTAAACTGCTCAGAAACCCCCTTATTGTCAGTCTAGCTAGGAAAGCCATCCATCCTCTGAATGCTCTAGGTCTCTAGTTTGATCCATCCATCCTCTGAATGCTCTAGGTCTCTAGTTTGTGGCTGTAAAGTTTCATGAGGCTGTGATTATCCTAGAGGTCACCACAGGTCATTTAATACAGGGAGGTCATGAAATGTCTCCTATGGGGACTAACATCATCACACATGAATACAGTTGGGCTCATTGGATCCACAAGAGTCTCAGCTTTACAGTGATACCCAATTTATGTAATTCCAAGACTGTTTAGGGACCCCAGTATGCAGAAATATTCAAATACACTGCAGCATGTTTGCCCACTCCCATGTTGATAAGAGTATTAAATAATAATCGTGTTACACATGTACAGAGAACATTTATGCAACAGAGACCCTGGTTTGTTTCTCTATTGCAGGGAAGTTATGTTGGTGCACAAAGTTTGACCCACTACATTTATCATTTCCAGGGGTGATTCATCTGTTATGATATAAATCCATAAGAGATATTAAGTATTTTTTTTGGGAAACTAATTCTGTGATGAGGCTTTAATCACTGCTGTCTATTTTAGGCCTCCACCAACATGCCTCTTTAATGGTATTTTTGTACATATGTGTAGAATATACTCTGACAGCTGCAGGCCTCTTCTTGAGTGCCTGTCACTGTCAGATTTCCCATAATTCCCGTCCATGCAAAATACCGCCAGACCGTCCCCGGATTATGTAGGTTGGGTGTGAAAACAGATTTGGATACGGTCAATTTATGCATCCAGATTTCAGACGTGTGTGTTTTTTTCGTTTCCTCCCCTGCCGGAGCCTGAAATGTGTTCAGATCCTTTTAAAACTGCACTCGTATTTGTGTAATGGTTGCAAAAACACTTTGGCTCAAGTTAAGTCCTGCAGGCTGCAGCGCCATGCCGACTGATGCCCGGTTACCCGTCCTGTCGGGATTTACAGTGTCTGTTATTAAGTACATAATGCCGAGCGTGCTACATGATCCCCCGGCCATCTTCGCAGCCAGAGGTCAGCGAGGGTCTTTGGTGAAAAACAGATCCACACCTCTTCAATCAGCACAGTCGATTTGAATGTAGTTTTAATGCCAATACTGATAGTTTGGGATTAAAGCTGCTGATAGAGGGATTATATTCAATATCTTAAATGTTCAAAATCTTGTATATTTCTGTTTTAATCACTGTCACTTCTGGTACCCCGTTTAAGTTCCTCCCTGACCTCAGCCAAAGAAACACAAGGCAAAATAAAAAGACATTATAGGATTTTAAAGAGTTTAAAAATAGGTGATAAAATAAGATAAAACAGGAAAGATATGATAAAATATTCCCAAATTTAATTTAATAAAATGTAGAAAAGTAGTATAACTATGGAGGGCTAGAGGCGACAAATGTCACATAAGAGTAGGTGACAGTTAAAGGGATTAAAATAATAATTAAAAAAAACAATTTAATATTATGAAATATACTGACTGGATGGTTGATCAAATTAAATGATTTATTTTGTTCACATTATTTTGTTCACAAATTTGTAATACGGTTAATTTGTTTATAATATTATATAATAAAAATAATAATACAAAATATTATTATTATTATTATTATTATTATTATTATTATTAATAATAATAATAATAAATATATTTCGGGGTTGTCATTTTTATAACCTAGTCTAATTTAACTCACATAATTAGGTATTTTTATATTATTGAATACTCTTACCTTATCAGATGGTTTGTCAGTGACATCTGTCACTACTTGGACTCCGTACAACCGTCTGTTCACTTCATAGCTAATGAAAACTCAATATCAGAATCGCTTAATAACTAAAATAATAAATCAAATAATAAAGAATTGATGTGATGATTAGATGAAATGACCTTCAGCAGCCACTTATTATTATTATTATTATTATTATGACAATAATAAATATGTGAGTTGAAAGACAGAGTCAAGGTCAGAAAAGATTATCGCACACTCAGCCTTTTTGCTTATGTAAAATAGTAACCGTGGCAACCACAGATTAATTCAAATTAATGGTGGAACGACAACAAAATAAATAAATAAATAAATAAATAAAACCTCTCGTACTTTCTAAGCTGACAGCAGAAAAAAAAACACCCTCCAGGTTAGCGTGATGTTTCACAACCCGAGCAGTGAATCATCAAATCCAACACACACACTCACACACACACAGGTTTTCTCTGTGCATGTTTTCCCACTGTTTAAACATCAGACATGTCGGACACGTCTTCATCTTTAGCAGCGACTCGTCCACTGCACCAACATCCATCCATACATCCATGCACAGATCTCTGCAATTAATCTGCTTTGCATCGTCAAACACACGACACATTCCTGCTGAAAATAGTCCCGAGAGGGAATCAGACCGCTGGAGCGAGACACAGAGAGAGAAACCGAGAAACCGAGCGGCCAAATGTCACTGTTTTCATCTTAATGTAAAATTACATCCGCAGAGGTCAAACTGGGAAACAAACAACAACATTATTCCCTCAATCTGAAGCGTTTCAGAGAGTTTCCTCTTCCTGTCCTCTGGGTTTTAATGATTCCTGGAAATAAAAACAAGTCTTCATCAAACAAACAGTTTAAAGAGGAAACTACAACACATCATGAAGTAAACAAAACAGAGCAGCATCTCTCAATAAAAAATAAATAAACCTCCCACATCAGAGAGAAATACTGGAGAAGTACTGCAGCATCACCTAGTGGACCAACATGAGACTGACCAGAGGATCTCCACATATTCATAAATATAAAGAAATCTAAAATCAAATTTAGATTATTTTTTAATTAGTGGCTATCACTGTGAAAATGATGTTTATTCAATATTAATAATAGTAATAATAATAATAATAATAATAATAATAATAATAATAATAGTTTGATTTGAAAAAGATTTGTTTTCGGTATTATTCATAATACTGTCACTTTATGTAGTTATTATTATTATTATTATTATTATTATTATTATTATTTGTATTATTTGTATTACTTTCATCATTATTGAATAATAATAATAATAATAATAATAATAATAAGTGGCTGCTGAAGGTCATTTGCTCTAACCATCACATCAATTCTTCACACAGTATGAGTTATTAAGTGATTATGATATTAAGTTTTTATTAAATATCAAATGACAGGTGGGTGTACGGAGTCCAAGTAGTGACAAATGTCACTGACAAACCATCTCATACGGTAAGAGTATTTAATAATATAAAAAGACCTAATTATGTGAGTTAAATAAGCTAGATAATAAAAATGACAACCCTGAAATATATTTATTAATAATAATAATAATAATAATAATAATGACAACCCTGAAATATATTAATTTACTATGTAATTTATTATTTTTTAAATAAAAATATTTAATATAATAATGCTTAACAATCATTTATAATAATTACAATACTAATTATTTTTATTAATAACATTTTTATTTTATATATACCGCGAGGACGGATCAAGACGTCGCAGTGATTACAGGCCGAGTGATCGCAGGATAATCGATGATTAAAGCCATTCAGAAAAATCCTCACAGCGAGGTCACATGAAGGTCAAGGGATTTGTTTATGTTATGAATGAAACAGGAAATGTGACAGGAGGTCACAGAAAGTACTGTGTTTAAGTACAATTTTCAGGTACTTGTACTTTTCTTATAGGTTATTTACATCTTTTTGTAGTTTATACGGTAACACTTTATAATAACCATCATTTCCTGTCTCCTAAAAATCACCCATTAGGGCTGTCAAAGTTAACGTGATAACGCAAATTCATTTTAATGCCACTAATTTCTTTAACACATTAATGCAATTTTTACCTCGTAGTGGTTCAGTTTTAAAGCTAGAGTGAAGATACTGGTATCATATGAAACTATAAAACCTGATGAATCCATCGGTACCAACCATGTCATACTAGCTTGTCATGGAGGAGGTTAAATAACGCTCCAAACGCACGCTAAATTTTGGCGAGGAAAAACTGTCATGTCCATTTTCAAAGGGGTCCCTTGACCTCTGACCTCCAGATCAGTGAATGTAAATGGGTTCTATGGGTACCCACGAGTCTCCCCTTTACAGACATGCCCACTTTATGATAATCACATGCAGTTTGGGGCAAGTCATAGTCAAGTCAGCACACTGACACACTGACAGCTGTTGTTGCCTGTTGGGCTGCAGTTTGCCATGTTATGATTTGAGCATATTGTTTTATGCTAAATGCAGTACCTGTGAGGGTTTCTGGACAATATCTGTCATTGTTTTGTGTTGTTAATTGATTAATATATACAGACATTTGCATAAAGCAGCATATTTGTCCACTCCCATGTTGATAAGAGTATTAAATACTTGACAGATCTCCCTTTAAGGTATATTTTGAACAGATAAAAACATTTTCTATTAATTTGCGATTAACCGTGATGAAATATTTTAATCCATTGACACCCCTAATAGTTACATTATAATTGCCAAAAAACTGTATCAAATCAATCGATGAGCTGAACAAGAGTAGGGTCGGCAGCGATACGTGGGATCAATGCACCCCTGGATGATTGTTTAAGTGTGGTCGTCTCGCCTCTGGTGTGAATTTTGGCTGAACAAAATGAGATTTAAATGTACCATATTGTTAAAAAGTGAGATTTTCAAGTCTTTTACATTATAAAGCAGGTTTAAATGTTATAAATACTGTTAACTATCAAAACGCTCAATATACGGAGAAATACACACAGCTCGTATTCAGAAATTGTGCGTTTGAAACAAGCTGTTAGGATTTCTGTCCATTTGTGATGTCACAAATATACAATATTTAGACCATTACGCGGTTTTAAACGTAAACATTCTAAATGTGTCCCAGTTTATTTCCTGTTACAGTGTATGTAAATAACATCAGCTGACAGGAAGTAAACATGGACCCAAACTGTTACCTAGCAACGCAATTCCGTTGCAATTCCGTTGCAATTCCGTTGAAATGCACTAAAATGGAGCGTTTCAGGCAGAGGGTGAATACAGGTATATTCAAGTTTTTTTTGAACATTACAGCATGTAAACATGTTCTAGTAGAAACCCAAAATAAAAATATTAACCTGAAAATGAGCACGTTATGGGACCTTTAACGTTTTTGTTTTAGTCCCAACCTTCTGGCCCGTTCGCACGAAAAAGCGTATAAATGTCACGATAATGCGTAAGGCGTTTAGCGTGCAATAAGTACGCCTCTCTTGGTTTCTGCGTGTCATTTGTACGCCATGTAACCTGAACTGACTGCACTGTGAACACATCCGCGTATAAATGATACAGTAAGTAAGTTAGTGACGTAGAATAAAAAGAGAGAAACACCACTGATGGTGGGTTCAACAAACACAGGACTTTAACCAGGAGACCGTTGTTAAATGTTGTTTTGTAAATTACGTTTGTGACGATTGTCACATGTTTTTTGCTGACGTTTGTGACGTGTTTTCCTTAGTTGTTTCCGTACTTATTTTAAGTCCAACCATGACGTTTTCCCTTACCCTAACTAAGTGGTTTTCTTGCCTGAACCTAACTGCGGACGTTTGCGTAGCGTACAAATGACACGTGAAAACGCTAAAATATGTATTCATGACACGTGGAATGTCCGTGGAATGTTGTGGTATTTATACGTCTTCCTGTGAGACCTGGTTGAACCTTCAGAATAATCCATAAAGTCAGCGTGCTGATGTGTTTATTGAGCAGCAGGTGGGATGTTGGCGGGCGTGTTAACACCTCGCGGCCTCCTCGGAGGGCATTTGGTGAAAGTGAAGGAGGAAAAGTTCACTCATGCCTGCTGGATTTGGCCCTGCGGGCTGCTGCATATGCTGCGGTGGATTACACTGATCCAACTTAATGCCTAAGACCATGCAATCATTCATAACTACAGGAGCTGCACAGCCGTGGATGCTCCCAGCACCATCTGCCGCTGCGGGCAGGATTAACTTCGAGGAAGATGTTGAAAGGTGGGGGTGGAGCAGCCTGCAGAAAAAACGCCACTCTGAGGAACCTCACACTTTACCAAAACATCCCTCTGCTGTTTTTAAGCTGCCTGATTTAACTGAATCTGTCTCTTCAGTAACCCGACAGAGTGACGATTGAATTCAACGCAGTGATCAAAATTGATCGAGATCAAAATGAGCCTACTTCTCTCTTGATTTATTACCTCAGTAAACATTGTAAACATGAGTTTATGGTCTCAATCGCTAGTTTCAAGTCTTCTTCAATACAGCATGATGTTCATTTAGTAAATTATGGTCCCATTTAGAGTCAGATAGACCATAAAGCAGGGGATGCTTTAGGGCGTGGCTACCTTGTGATTGACAGGTCGCTACCACGCCATTGTCCGGTCTGGGAGTTGTCCGTGTTTTCGTCTTACAACTTTAACCCTTTCACAGTGTCTTTTCACTTCATCAAAGTTAATTGTAACATTTTGGTTGCCTAAAAATGTCTTATTAAGCGTTCGGTTGTTGTCTTAGCTCCACCCTCTCGTGTCACTTCTGGTTGCAAAAAAACAAGATGGCGACGGCAAAAAAAACAAGATGGCGAGGGCCAAAATCCCAATCTCGAGGCTTCAAAATCGTCGTCCCCAAACCAATGGATGACATCATGGTTTTGGAGGACAGAACCTGCCAAAATCAAAAATAAATGAACAAATAGATAAATGACTTGATAAATAAATAAATCATTAAATGTAGCAAAAATAATATTAAAAATAAATGTAGCCATTAATTAATTAATAAAATGTGACATAAATTGATATTTCTGTTTTAATTTGCTTTTTTTTAATCTTTGAATTAATTACCTTATTTATTTACTCTTCTGTTTCATTTTCCCTTTTATTTATTCATGTGTTTATTTCTATAAATTAAAAAAAAATTATTTATTCATTTAGTTTTGTGTTTATTTTTTATTTATTTTTGCACTTATTTTTATTTATTTTAAAATGTATGTATTTATTTACGTATATCGAGTCATTTATTTATTTATTAATTTATTTTTGATTTTGGCAGGATCCGTCCTCCATACACAGTGACTACACTCACTTCTTATATACAGTCTATGATTTTTACACTGTGGTATTACTACTACTGCTTAAGTAAAAGATCTGATTACTTCTTCCACCATTATGTGAGACTCACAACACATTTTGGAGAAAAGTTGTATGTTGCTTTGAACCACTTTCGTGCATTCTGGCCTTTGAAACGCGACAATAAACACTAAAATGGTGTCGTCTGTTTGTTTGTGTCTCCACAGAGAGTTGACGCCCTGCCCTCCGATCATAAGGAGAGTCGATCCACCTGCAGGAACCCCCGTCCACCAGGACACACCAACACACAAAACTGCTGCTGCACTTCAACAAAAACAGCATCTACAACCCTTTTCTGGAACTCTGTGCCTTCAACCAAAATTCACCAGTGATACTTCTGAAGCTTTTGCTTTTTTTTGTTGTTTTTCTTTGGACTCAGAGGATTTATCTGCCTGATGTAGGAGGGCCTGGGATCAGGTTCACACTTCTGGAGTTTAAAAAAAAAAAAAAAAAAAAACCTAACCAGGAAATGCAAATTTTGATCATTTTAACGTCCTAACGTGTTCTTTTTTGTTTTTCTGCAACTTGTGTCAGTGATTTACTTCATATCGGAAGAAAATCCCTCGCTGTGCAATATCAGTCCATATTTATGTGAAATTGTCATGTGGATGTAGACTTTGGACGAACTTTTTTTTGTTTTATTTTTGTAATGGTGTTTTGCTGATTTCTATTTTTCTAAAATGATGAAAGACTGATGAGCGGAGGGAAAAAAAACCAATATCATCTGAACACATTTGAAGGGAAAGAAGACGTTTGGTTGTTGCTGAATTTGTCCCAGTTTAGTTTTCCTCGACGACACCCCCCTCCTGCTCTGACCGGAGCCAAAGCCATAGCCTATCTCAGTTAACAACACACCAGTGTCCCCAACAGCAAGATGCATTCAGGGTCTCACCGTCTGGGGCCGACACCACAGACTCCTCTTGTCAGCTCATCTTAGCTGTTGGATTTTATGAGCGACGTTTCGGTTTCTACTGTATGTTCAGGGGCTTGAATCTGAAGTATTTAGTATTTCTCTACCTTTGTGTGGCCTGTTCTTCTTGCTGTTATTTTGTACTTCCTCCTACATATCAATCAAGCAACTATAAGTGGCATGAGTACGTGTGTCAGTGAGAACAATGAATGAGTGTGATCGCCAGAATGGGAGGTGAAATACTGTAAATTCTCAAATAAAAGCCGACTAATGGCTTCGGTGTCTGGGCCAAAACCAAAGTATCCTCATACGACGATTAAAGTTCATTCTTCTTCTGCTTTGTGTGAAACACATGGTTTAGGATACCTCATAAATTTGGTATTTGTTACCTAAATGTTGGACCATATTATGCTGCCTTCATGTTTTATGGGAGTTACTGCAGTTTCTGACCTGTAAACATCCAAGTTTTGACAGTTTTATGAGTTTCCACTCTTTACAAAGCACAATCTCAGGAGATTGAAGTGTGATTTATTCCCAAATCTAACCACAGAGGTTCAGCTTCAGAGCTTTCAACCACATTTCAAGGCAATTGTGTAGATCTTTTATTCCCAAAGGGTCAAGAATTAATAAACTCAGATACAACTAAAAGAGCACCTGGAGAGCGCAGACCTCCGCAGGCCCAGTGAAAAATAATCCATATATCCACCCCGTAATACAGATTCATTCCATGTCCCATGCTACACCCTTCCACCGAGTTTCGTGAAAATCAGGCTGGTAGTTTTTCTGTAATCCTGCTGACAAACAAACAAACATACAAGCCGGACCGAAAACGTAACCTCCTTGGCGGAGGTAACTATAACATTAAATCAATAAAGTTTTGAAGATTTCTAGAAATTTGCTTCTCCTGCATTTTGGTGAGAAATGGAGTAAGTAAATAAGGTATTGTCCTAAATTAAAGTCTACAGGCGAGAAGGGTCAGAAAAGGTCAAATATAGGCCTATATCCAACTTGAAGCTTTGGCAAACAAATATGGATTCCTCACGCCAAGTCCGTCATTTAAGGTCATTTAATGGATGTTTTATCGTCCATTTTAACTCTCACACGACCAAGTCTGCAATCATACAACCATCTTGAAAGATGTCGTGGATGTTTCACAGTTTTCCATATCCATCATATATCCCATACAGCTGGCGACGACAACGCAGCGTTAGCCCCTCTAACAATGAGTATAGAAGCAAAGAGACGAAACGCTGGTGTTTTTTTTTACAACAGCTGCTGCCGCCATTTTGGACTGCTATTTATATTTATAATATTTTCTTGTTCAACACAGGCCATTTCAGTAGAATCTGACAACAGAAAATAGAAATAATTTAGTTTTACTTTTGTACGACACTTTTGTAGGCGGACGTTTTACTGGCGTCTGGTAGTCGCTGTCAGTCCAAAATGGCGGAAGCGTAGCTCTGCTGCTGGGCGCTGATGTTGCAATGGAACGAACAATTGACTTTCACTTCTTGGCAATATACGTTCTTTGCCTCTAATAATCTAACGTTAGATTAGTGCCTTGTAAGCGGATGTTAGGTCGCTAGTAGCTTATATACCAGTATGTCTACTATTGTCGTTCACAAACTAGTGAAAAACAAATGGAAATGTGAGATATTTACTATTGAATTTCGAAAACAAGATAATGTCAAGAAAATGTAAACAATTGATCCAAAAGTTGAAACAAAAAACACTGTTTTTACTGTGCTTTTATCGCATTACGCTTTCACAATAAAAGTCTTTCAAGGGAATTATGGCCTCTGAACAAGTGGGAGGCTTTTAATGTGAAACTGAAAAAAAATGAATGAGGTTATTCACAGGAAGTTAACATGGATCAAGAGCGAGGGACGCAAAATATAATCAAACGTACTTAAAAAACAGGAGGATTTATTCAAAATAATTTCCTCTTTCTACTAAAGACTCTGCCACTATTTGAGCATTTACAGTAATTCCTGTTTTATTGTTTCAATCCTGTTTTCTGCAGTTGTGAAATGTGTTCTGTGTATCCTTGAAGCTGCTATCCCTGTACTGTGTAGATCGGAGATGTCCAGCCTTATCCCTGAAGTCCTACAAACATCCTCCATTAGCTGTCCACATACCTCACATACACACCAACACATGTTGATTATGAACTCAGTCATTAAATGCATCAGTGGTTCAGTTTGGGCCTTTCAGGGAATCATCGTTTTCACCATTGAGAACTGTGTTTTCATCCAAAAGTGACTATTCTGTCTTGTGTTAAGAATTTAACCTGATTAACAAGGTGCATCTCTGTTCCTTTAACCGAACAAAGATTCAACCGTACTGATATTTCAGAGCCGTGGTCGGTGCCATAGATTCTAACTTACTTCAAACCGCCTACGGTTATTGTCCCATGAGCAGCCAAGATGTCAGTTAGCTAGCTCGTTAGCTTTCAACACCCATCAATAACTCTTTATTGAATGAAATCTTGAGAACAAAATGCCAGTAAACTTCTAAGTACAGAGAAAACAGAAAGAAGCTTGGCGAACTGATTAGCACTAACATGTTCCTGGCTAACTAGCGTGTTAGCATTTTATCTCTCCTGCCAGTTTTTCCAAGTTGAACTGTTTGTTTTTGATGAAAACACAGCTGTTTACTTCTGGGCAAAACTCACAATGTCAAATCTGTGATCCCGTCAGAGGCACAAACTGGAGCTCGTGGGCCACACATTTGTTTTGTTTAATCAAATCAAACATTTTGCAGCATTTTATAATATTTCTTGAAAAGCGACTGTTTGTAGGCATACCTACAAAGTGTATTTTTTTTTTTTTTTTTTTAAATGCATGGTTTTGATTGAGCAAAGCCCTCCATTCATATCCACCCAGGGATGTTGTGTTCTGCCAACAGTAGTGGAGGTAGTTTCCTTTCTGTGTGGAGTCCGTAGACTTTGCTGCCTGTGAGTGTGAATCATCCGTGAAGCTGCCTCCGTCCATCAAGTACCTTTTTACTGACGCCATTCCCCAAAACAACGCTGCCAAATTGGTCTGAATAAGCCAAAAGTTTTCTGACGTTCTCTGTGTATAAGTGGTTTAAGTGTATCACATGTTAAACCTCATCCCGTTAATGTTACATTGTGTTTTTAACAAAAAAGAATCCTGTTTGTTAAATTGTTGATAATATATGCAGAAGAGTTATGAAATAAACTGAAACAAACTCAGATGTTTGTTGGCTGATTGCATTTCATTGTTTACCCACTTGATGGAGACATTTTCTGTATTTCAAGCTCAAAACATCTCTCAGCAAAGTCTTTTTTTATGTTATTAAACATTAATTTAGGGCTATTTAACATAATAAACTACATTTTGACACAACGACCTTCAAAATAAGGCCTCAAGGTTAGAAACTAAATCAGTTGATATGGTGCTTCAGTGGTGCAAATTCCCAAACCCACTTTTTAATTAATTGAGCACACAGTAAACCAGAGAGATTAAACTGTAAAATTTAATTAAGACATGCTAAACTAAATAATAAAAATAATATTGAGAGCGTATTGAGGCAGTGTGGGTGCCCTTTGGGACTAAAATATACTCTTAAAGGAAAGTTGTAATAGATTTGTTTTAGTCTTCTACACTTTTTTTTAAAGTTTTCATACTTTATTTCAAAGGTTCAATACAGTAGTTAATTAATGCACGTTTTTCATTATAAAAAAAATCTATAAATATATTAGTTTAATATTTTTAATAATGTTGTGTAGCATAATTTATTTATTTATTTATATAATTAATTTTGATAATGAGCAAACAAGCTATAGAACTAAAACTATACTTTCTATATCACTATAACTATACCCCAGCGGTCAAAATAATAAAAAAATGTGGATTTTTACAGGGAATCTGCTGGGTATTTCAATAATTATACATATATTATAAAGAGAGCGAAATAAAAATGTAACATTGCCCTCTGTAAACATTTGAGAATCAAACCAAATACAGGTTAAAAAATATTTCAGTTCATATTACTGATATGGTGCATCTTTGTAAATAAATGTGTGTTTAATCAAGTTAAGGTAAAATAATTTGACACAGAGGGCCAGATGCTATTTCACCAGAGAAGTACAGGTTGGTTGGTTGGTTGAAGATGATGGACATTTGAAGACCACTGATCCATAACACAACACACTGAGGGTTAATCTGTCCTAAATGTAACACTTTTGTAGATAAAAGTGAATAACCTGAACAAGAAAGGCTGTTGCATAATGTGAAGCTCGCTGGTATGAATTCAGCTTCTATCTAATTAATAATGAATAATAAAATAGAGATAAAATTATTATTAATAATAGTAAAATTGTTATTATTAATAATAATTCCATCAAATTCTAACTTCAATTCAAAACTCAAAATATTTTGTAACTATAATATACCACAGTCTCCACAGAAATTGTCCTGTCCTACTCCAAACAGCACGGATTTACCTCCAAATAAACTTATTTTTTAAAGAAAGCTTGTCCTATCAGTCCGAATTATGTTAGTTAAAGGGACTGTTTGTAACTTCTTACACATATAAATCACCCGGGTTGGTTTCCCATGCGCGCTCGCATGTGCGTGTGCGTGTGGCTACGCTGTTCAGACTCAGACTCCAACACAAACTACACGGAAGCACCAAAACCACAAAGTTGTATCTAGTGAAGCCCGTCTGTTAAACAGTGTTGGCGGCGGTCGGAGGACGCGGGGGAGACCGTAGCTTTGGTCTCCAGGGCCGGAGTCTCTGCTGTGCTCCTCTGCTCCTCTGCCTGCCTTCACTCAGCTCGCTCCACCTCACGTGCATGCGCGCACACTACACACTGCAGAAGAGTTAGTTTAGCTCTGAGAATATCTAGTGAATGTACAGTGGACGTTTGTGCAGAAATAACTGCTGCAGCTCCTCCAGACCAACAGAGGTTTTCCGTGTCTTGTGAAGTGACGGGGCTCCGCAGAGAGAAACGTTATCGTCTCCGACCGGGTGCCGGTGTCTCCCCTGTTCCCTCCGACCGCGGTCGGGAGACTGAGGCAGGAAAAGCCAACACTAGGATCAGCATTGATTCATGGAGAGACCTTCGTCTGGTCAGCTAACATTACTGCCAAGCAGGTGAAATATAGAGTGATATTGTGCTTTTAGCTGACTTGTGTCGCCTCAGTGTTTTGAGCGATGCTCGTTCATGTCTATTTAGAGCGAGCAAGCGCGAGCCCGACACTGACTTTCGTTGACCTAACGGCCACAGGCGTCGCTGTTAGCAAGCATTTCTGATTCTTACAAACAGCCCCTTTAATATTTTTCTTATTTTGTCAACAAGCAAATATACTGGGGAAAAAAAGTTCGGAAACTTGTGTTTGGTCGATTATTTCTCTGTTGTTAAAATGCTAATTGGCATATATTTTACATGGTTGGAAAGCCTGTTTATTTACCTTCACAATGATGTCCAACTTGTAAGGATCATGCATTTGTGGAATGAGCAGCACAGCTGATTATGTGGGTAGCGCCCAAGACAAATTTGCCAAAATGCTCTGCCAATGGTAAACAGTGTATTGTCATAAGGCTACCAGGAAGCCTGCAATGACTGCCCTTCACCGTCGGGCCTTTTTGCGCTGGTGTCGACAACACAGACAATGGAACCTGAACATGTGGGGGAATGTCATGTTCAGTGATGAGTCCAGGTTCTGTCTGTCAAAGTTGGATGGCAGGGTCAAAGTATGGAGACGACGCGGAGAACGCTATGCTGATTGTTGCACCGATGGAGTAACAGCTTTTGGTGGGGGCA
>CAKALU010062739.1:35538-50232 GCA_916700995.1 Hozukius guyotensis | reverse complement strand
GAAAAACACAAACATATGCTCACACACAGAGACAGTGATTTATAACCCCTTTACCTTCCGAATGCAGGTGCATGGGCAAAGACCAGCACGCAGACACACACACACACACACACACACACACACACACTCTTATACAGTATATGCACAAACAAATATGCAAACTTTGAAAACCAGAAAAGGAGAAACTTTCAGACGTCCCCTATATGCCTGAAGGGATACCGCAGCATTTTTAAGTGCCATATTCTATTTGTCACGTCAACTAACTGTGAGTCATTTCATTCCATCCAAAAATAATTTGCCCCACACTTTCAGGATCTTTATTTATTGCCAGATGTATCAGGCATACACTAGCAATTTTCTTTGGTTCGTTGGTGCAAATAAGCAGTAAGAAATAACAGTAGAATAATTAAAACGTTAGAATAAAACAAGAATAAAATAATTGGAAATCTACCAATATACAAAGGAATAAAGCAAGCAGACACCATTATGTCACATTCACACCGAGAGCGAAGCTCATTTTCGCCTTGCTTTAGCCGGAGAGGAGAAAGAGCTTGTCTCCATAGAGACAAACAGCTTTTCCTTCCGTCGTTTCTGCCATCAGCCATGGAAGATATAACCACTGCTGCTGCTTTGTACATGATGTGGAAGTCTCAGATATGTTGGAAAACGCCTTCGTGTCTGGGTTCCCGGCAGCGCTCTGTGAATTTCACCGAGCTGTATATTCACATACAGTGTCATTGAACTGACTGTATCTAGCAAGCCACACGTCGGTATTGTGTTATTAACCCAAAATAAACACACTGTGCTGTGATTTAATATGCAATAAACAGATCAAAAGGTATGCCGAAATAACTACATAATGATGCAGATTTGTAAAAAGTCTGAGTTCATGCTTTGTCGGGTCTGTCCGCAAGACGACAAGCAAACAACTTTTAAAATGCTTGTTTTCTGAATGGAGTTTGGATCGATCAGTGCCAGGCTACGCAGCTGCTCCATCAACACTCAAGATGAAGTCATCTAGGTATAAATACAACAGCGACGTTGTTGTTTATAGTATAAACAGTCTGTGGTTAATACACATACATTTATACATGTATTTATAGTTTTGTCCGGTCTCTGTACAGATATGATGTACTATCGTTGCGAGTGTCATTCGCACCATTCGCGTCGCCCGGCGCAAATTTGCATCTGTTCGCCTCCGTGCATTGACTTTGTATGTAATCGCGCCGCATGAAAAGTTTGCTGTTGGTGTGAATGTGTTAAGTAAACATTGCTGTCCAGTCGCAGTGTCTCACACTTTTCGGCCTGCCTGATTCCAATATCTTTTAAAAAAATGTGAGTGAAATAACTGGTATAATTGCTTTTGGAAGCGCTGAAAAGACTCTAATATTCCTGAATGGCCTGAAACATCCATTTGTTGTGAATCTATATTTCATTGCTGTTATCATCCCCCCTCTCGAAAGCCCTCTGTCTCCCTTCTGCTGCTGGAATAGATTGAAACACTCCATGTTTGTCGGTGATTTGAGTTGACGGACAGTTCCATTACAATCCCTCTCAGTCTCTGGTGAATGCATATGTGAGTGTGCATGTGTGTGTGTGCGTGACTAACCTACCATCTGTTCGCATAAGCAGTAGCTAACAGGGAGTTGTACCTGTGATGCAGGATATATTCACACAGGTAAGGCAGTTTTTGCAGTATCAGTTCCCTGCAAAATGTTTCTTTCTATCCCGTCGTTTTGGGATGCAGCTGAGGCACATCATGGCCGATAATACCGAGTGGTAGTGATGATGATTATCTGGTAATTTCACTGTGGAATATTTTTAAAGCAACAACACACTTGAGCTGATTGCCCTTATCTCTAGCCGCTGTAAATACAGACCTGCCTGTGAAGCATGTACGCACAATCATACACACTAGCAACCGCATGCACACACTCAGTACATAGTGTAGCAGCATCTCTATTCTGTTTCTCCACTGGGTGCTACAGCTCAGAGGGGACATTCACATGGCAGAGTTTTCAATTCTAAAATCCTGTTCATTGCTGCAACTATAGAGTAGAGCAGGAATTTGTATTTTTGTAGTCCAGCCCGGTTAGTTGGAGTTAGAATTGCCCTGGTTCCCTCGACAAAAAGCCAATGGGATTGTTCCATTGGGTTTTGGATTATTGCAGAAAATAAGTTCTGTGGCGAACAAACGTTTATGATACTTACACGTTTTGCTCTGTAAAATCTCCACAAATGAACATCACTTTTATGATTTTTTAATCGTGAATGCAATCGCTAGAAGTAAAAAGCTAACGTTAGGCTATAGACTAACTGCACCACAGTCACATGAGCGCGAGTATAAACAACAAGGCTAAAGGTGGAGAAGTCGGCATGTTGACTTTTAGTAGTCTCATTTAGCCACTTTTTAGCAACTGCCTTTTTTAAGACACTTGAAGGCTTCAAAATTCAGGAGTTGGATATTTATTGATGTATTTTATGTTACATGGGAAGTGAGTGGTGAAGCAAGAGAGAGAGAGAGAGAACGGCGGCGATGGCAGCAAGTAACGTTATCAACTGCGGCCCAAGCAGGAAGAGTTAACAGAGTTTAGTTTGTCCGTTCTGGGCTACTGTAGAAACATGGCGGTGCAACATGGTGGACTCCGTGAAGAGGACCCGCTCCCTATGTAGATATAAACGGCTCATTCTAAGCTAACAGAAACACATCGGTTCTTACTTTCAGGTGATTATACACTAAAGAAAAAATACGTATTAATATTATATTCCATTTCTGCCAATAGATCCCCCTAATTGTTACACACTGGTCCTTTAATCTATGACAGATTTATACGTTTCACACAGACGTGATCGGGGCATCAAGTGCACTTTAAGTAGCATTGCTTTGTGTTTTATTTTGTTGCACAAACTGCACCCTTGTGGGTCCAACTTTTTGCACTTCACATTGATTCCCAAACATACTGTCGGTGTCACACGGGGGGAGGAAAACAAAATCAGCGGTGGGACACTTTTAGCTGCTGTGTGAACATAGCATAGTTTTCCCTAACGATGGCTCCTCTCAAGCTCCACGCTGTCATGGCAGGCCTGCAGCCGACAGGGAAGCGATAAGATAAGAAACTGTTTATACAGCAAAGGCAGAATAAATCCCACGGTAAGGACCTCACAGTGGCCCGGTGTGTGTCAGATTGCCAAGTTGGCCTGATCTTTCTCGAGGCGTGGGGGTGTTTTTTACCCTGCTGTGGGTAGCAGCTCACCCTGCAAAACAAATACCACCTCTCCCATAAAGGCTCATCCTCATCTCTGTCTCTATGGCCTTCATAGCGAGCGGTTAAGGAGAGTCCTCACCTGTTTCTCTCTGGCGGAAACCTCTCCTGCCCTGTGCTATTCTTCCCTCTCTCAGTGCTGCATGAAAGATTTTCCGCTAGATAATCAAAGAAAACTGGGTTAAACGTCAAGGCTGCGATGCGTGGGCTCATCCAGAAAAATGTCTGGCCTCATTGTATACGATGTGTCATTAATGAAATAGAAAAAAAATAAAATGTAGATGCATTCACGCTGGAAAGAAGCTGTTGAACAACGGACACGAATATGGATGAGTTTCTGCGTTTGCCTAGCAATCAAAAAAGATGCGGCGCCGCATGTGTCGGCTTGGAAAATAGGAGTCAATCAGAAGTGGTGCAGACACCGTGGGTGTCTCTTACTCTTTCAGACTTTAGAGGAAGCCACTTCGACAATAAATGCTTTAAAGACACAATGGAGAATGCATGAATTCATTTGCTAAGGAGGTGATTCCTCCATTCAGAGATGGCGTGTGGGCTGATTGCAGCCGCGCAACAAATAATCACATCTTTTAAATCAAATTAAATGCGTGGGCTTTCCAGAGACTACGTTCCTTATAATTTGATTGTGATCTATAGGTTTGTGCACATATTGGGCGTCTCCAACATATACGAGGTAAGATAGGGTAACACGGGGCAATAATTGCCACAATCAGGCCACGGACCTCCATCAGCAATGACTGAAGTGGATTTGATTTGAAAAGCACGGGCTGATTGGGCACTCATGGTGTGTGAGATTTGCTCTGTTCTTTGTATTAGTGTCCATTAGCTATTGATTGGCCAGTGTGAGAGGAGGAAATAGAGAGACACTTGGAATAAATGCTGCAATAGAATAAAGTGTCCGTTTCTTTGAGAAATGTGTTTCTGTATCTGAGAAAAATGGTACTTAATAAAACATTCATATTCAAACAATAAAAGTGCTTTACTGCAAACAGAGGCAGGGACCTGCGCACGGCCGAGCCGATAGATGGATTGTCTTAAAACATCAAAATAAATGGTGTCGTTTTTTTTAAAAGGTCGGGCATTACATTAGCTGTCAGGTCTTTGGATGGACAGCGTGATATCTACTTGCTAATGTAGTTCACAGACGTCTATATCTGTACTCACTGAAATATGACTTTATTTTACCTGCATTAAATATGCAGTTCTGTTTGTCTGTTACATTAACATCGTTTTGACATTGACTCCAATCAATATAAATGTATTCTTCTATAGACCTTTTCAAACTTGACAACGTGCACTTGCTAAATGGGCCCCCTTTGTGTTTTCTGTTGCCATGTTTGTTAATGCAGCAGCTCACAGGAAGCAAGAATGGCCTTTTCAGAGCAACAGAATGGCAATGAAAAGGCGCGGACTTCAAATAGGCACTTAAAACCACTTCTGAACTACGTTGACGAGAAGGGCGAGATCTTGTGTACAATCACGGTAAACCTGTTTCCCGTAATTGTGGTGGGAGATTAGAGACCGCTGATTTCCCCAGCATGATTTTCTCCTGGAGAATGAAGATTTCTTGGCCATGAATACGGTTAAACGTGTTTCAAGTAGGCCGTTTACATGTATGCAAGTGCATAAAAAGACTTCACACTGTGAACAACAAATCTGTGTTTGAATCAACAGGAGGAAAGTTAGTAACGTTACCTGTTAGAAGCCGGTGGGCTAGATAACGGAGATCCTAACATTAACAAAGCTTCCACATTATGGTGCGTTCAAGCTTTCAAGTAAAAATGAGTATTGGGCGAAAGGTAAATTATAACGTTATCACGATGTGTTCAAATGTAACCTCGTAAAATTTTGTTTTTGGCGAGAAACTTGAATAAATCCAGTTGTTTGAAGGAGATGTTTTCACGTCAGTACAGTCAATGTTCAAACTGAACCGTTTTAAAAACTCGTTTGTGCCCACCTCGATCAAAATTGAAAATTGAAAATATTGTTTCTTGAGGCTGTAGGGTTGTGCAATAGCGTCATGGCTTTCTTATTCTCATTTTTATCTCTTATTTATGCTGTTTTATGCAGATATTGTGCAATATGGGTAATGTGCAAAATATGTTGTTTGTGGTTTGCATTGTTGTGTGTTTCTCTGTTTACATGTGGATTGTTGTTTGTTTTTAATGTTTCTATTTATTGATGCTGCTGATGGTGTGCAGTCCAAGACAAATTTCCCCAAAGGTACAACAAAGTGTATCGTATCGTATCGTATCATATCGTATCGTAATATAAAATGGATAATAGAGAGTGAATTATGACCTGTTGAACTTCCTAACATTAGCTCTAAGCAGCTTATAATATATAATTAAAACTACTAATGGCAAGATTTATTTTAATCCAAGCAAATATTTAAATAAAAACACAAGAATTTGTCCATGCATGTTTGTTTTGTTTTTGTGTAAAATATATCGAACAAATCAAATCTAAATAGTTGTTCTTTCATTTAGCGCAGATTTCAAAAATGGCAGATAAAATTTATAACTGGCAAAAAAAATAAATCTTGCCTGCCACAGTGATAAGCAGTGAAAAAAGTTAATTTCAAACCCTGCTAGAAAGCATTGGTTCCGAAACAAGGACCGGTTACTGCAGTACATGTTATATGTCCTCCGATTACCTACATAACCTGGTTTCTGAGGATACTCAAGTGCAAAGAAAACATACTGAACGTCTTTATAGTCCCCGGGTCAGACCGGACTACACTACCATCAGCCAGACGTCGATCCTTACAGAAGTGGTCTGAGAGCACATGGTAGTCATCAATTCATTGGCATTGAACACACAAAGCCAGAACATTTTAAATGCCACTGAATGGCCTGTAATAGCGTCTGAGTTCTGACTTGCTATTACACCACACACTTTCACTGCAGCTGGGGAAATCTTGAGAAACCACTTCTTCCTTCGGAGCAAATCAAAGTTCACCGCAATGCACGGAGACAATAAAACAACAGAATGGCACACTCAAAGAGAGCTACTGTCACGCCGAAGAACAATGGACCGAAGATAAAAGCATTTTTAAATAAGGATCTTTGCGAAGTCATCTATAATAATTGTCTGCATCTCTTGCTTTGCCTTCAATAGAGATAAAGGGAAATGAAGCGAAAGGAAAACTTCAAGCTGGCCAGCATCACCCTTGAATAAAGCCAAGCTAATTTGGGAACTAAAACCCGTGGATGCTTCATTTTCTGATGAGTCACATCCGAGCCCAATTTCCTGGATATTTGATGAGCAGAACGGCTGCACCGAATACCTCGTAAACATAAAAGAAATTCATCAAGATGATTCCTTCCCCTTCTAGATAAAAGTCAGGCAAGTGAATTGACATTTATTTTTTGAGCCAGGGCTATGCTTCCGTGATTTAGTGTAAAAATACAAAGAGCACAAAATGCCTCGGGGCCACGGGAATGCAATATATTGGAAATCAAGTGGAGTGCAACTGAATGCTTATGCAGTTTGTTGCAAGTTATAGTGATCAATAAAAAAATGCTATTTAAAGCTTGGTTGGGGTTTGTGGAGCTTTGTAAATCTTGCATATGGACTAAGCACATTTTTAAGCTCATCATTGGTATATTAGAGTATAAGAGCGTGAAATAGTAAGCAATATAACCCGAACAATAAAACACCTCTAGGATATGAATTCTTGAAACTATAGCTACACCACAGTGTATCCACTAATAACCCCTTATCAGAGTTACACCAGATTTTATAGTGCATTTTACTGTGAGATATATTTTATTTTTATGCATTATGGATCCTCCGGCTACATCAAGTGAATTATATCTGTCTACAAGAGCTGTATATCTGTCACTGCGCATATCAACCAATTATTTCTCCATGTAGTGAGCTTGGGGCCATCCAGAATTTGACTTCTGGGACAAACAAAGAGCGGAAAAGAAGCAAAGAAACCCAGAATAAATGTCTCAATGTGTAAGTCTTGACCTGATATGAAGCCACTGAACTGTGCTGCTCTATGCATGAATCTTCCCCCAAACAACGCCCTTGATGGCAGGAGTATAAGTACCTACTTCTCGGCATGAATATACTGTAGGTACTTCTCCAGCAGGAAAACACACACACACACACACACACACACACATATATAGACAGACAGCTCCAGCACCAGGATGAAGAGAGATGTATTTATGATTTTTATAGCATCCATTATTTGCACAGGGGTAAAGAAGTGTCATGAAATATTCATTAGGTGTCTGATGTCATTTCATGTAGAGAGAAAGGGAAGGTAGAGATGCAGGAGAAAAGAGGAAATGGTGCAAGTAGGGACCACAAAAAAAAAACTGAACACGTAGAAAGGAGGTGGAATGTGTCAGCGCCTAGTTTTGAGTGATGCCTCTTTTTATTAAAAACACCAATGGGGTTTCCATGCAGAGCTCTGGATGAATAGGCAAGGAAGCAGAGTTGTGATTTCTTGTACCCCTGCCGTCTCCCTCTCCAACCTCAAACGCCTCTTATCTTCTTACGGCTTCCCCCTTTTTCTGACGTCAACCACCTCCGCTGTTTACCGCACTCGGGGGTTGGGGCTGCCTGGTTGAAGGGGTAAACACCTACTTGAATGTATATGAGACACTGCAGATGGAAAATCCTGTTTCAGGGCATATATCAGCTACTTCCGCATGCAACTGTCTCCATTTCCAGTGAGAGCTATGTGACCAAAAACTGCAGGGTTGGGTACTGAAGTCAGTACTTTTAAGGGTACCGACTGAAATACCTCGGAGTACTACCGAGTACTGATTCACATTAAATCAATCGGTGCCAAATTTCGGTACCCAAAACCGCATCTGGGTGAGAGAGTAGGGACCGCAGCGGAGCCGCCGTAGACTAGAGCCCGACTGATTATTGCCGATATTGGCCTCGCAATCGCAGATATATCGTATTGGCGAACATATTCTCCAATTTGCGCGGAAACGAACACTTTATAAATTAACATAATTCAATAACACTGTTTGGATAGCTCATTATTATCAGTATTTCTTAATTTCCGCAGCAGAACGCAACATTGTGACCTGTAGCGTTACTAGCGAAATAGAATCTCTTAACAATGTCAACACAGGGGACAGACCTGTTGACTCCCAAGAAAAATACAGCCGACGTCAAGAAATGTAACAGCCACCTCACTAAAGGTTAAAACTATACTACTACTACTACTAACTACTATAAACCAACACAAAAATCACAATTGCTCAGTCCAGCACTCGGGACTAGGCAGGCATCATGGGAGATGTGGGCCGTCCCTGTCGCTACGATACTCAGTACTGGCATGGTGCGGTGTGCAATCCCACCATTAACTTCAAGTTCATGGCAACTCCGCATTGGCTTCACTTTTCAGACCCAGAGGTTGCCCACTTGGAGCCACGCGGTGTCCACGGCACGGTGTTATTTTAGTTACGTTAGTGACATGTTTTTTAAGTGACGTTTGTGACGTGTTTTCCGTAGTTATGTTACGTTGTTTGTGTACGTATTTTACTTAGTTGACTTACTTTTTTTAAGCCCAACCATGATGTTTTTCCTAAACCTAACCAAGTGGTTTTGTTGCCTAAAACTGCGGACGTTGCCGTGGTTTTGTTGCGCGGCGTACAAATAACACGCAAAAAGCCTAAAATGCATCCTCATGACACACTGTATGTATACACCTCTCCATGAGATTGAGTTGGAATAGTACATGTACAATACAGTTCTGAGTGTGAATTATATTTCACTATAATGAAAGTCCTTGTCCTTTTGGTTCCTTTTCACCAGTGTTGAGCCAGCAGCCAGGCAAACACTTATACATTGATACTGTATGTGCACCACCTGATTTATGTCAACAAAGTGACTGCATATGTAGTGAAGAGTGTTATTAACTGAGTCTCGGTCAACGTACAGAAGGACAAGCTTCAGTGGTTCTATACAGCCTGAAAAGAATACTAGACTAGAATGAGGGTCATTAGAATATGTGTCTGTTGTCGTTGTCTGTGTGTGTAAAAGGAATACGAGGGACAAAAATACAAGTGAGATAGAGGGTTAAAGGTTGTGTGGAGATTGCAGGGTGGAGTGAGAGGTGCAAGGCAACTGCAAGAAAAAGATGACTCCCTTTGAACTGGAAAAAAACAGCTTTAAATGCTGCAAGCAAAGAACCTGCCTCTGCAAGCATCTAGGCTGTATAATAGCTTTGTTGTATGCAGCCGGATTTCTGTGTGTGCTTGAGCAAATCCCATGCCAACTCATGTTGAATTACATATTTGCATGTTTGTGTGTTTATTTGGCCGGGACAGCGAATGAGAGCGTTCACACCAGAGCGAAAAAAACCAAGGTCTACCATAATGATACCACCCCCTCCCACAAGCGTACACCTGGCTGCTTCATAATTCAAAAGACGGACTTTCTTTTCGAGGGTTCGGCAGCTCGGGTCATATAAAAGCAGCTGCAGATTTAATGTGGGGGCAGCGCAGAGCTCTTTGGATGTCTGAAAGTCAGAACACAGTGTGAAACAGCTCCAATACAGGAACAAATCTACTCACTGACAGAGACAGAGAGGCTAATGACCCTGTAAGCTCGGGGCCCTGGCGTACTTTATGCATTCTGCCAACAGTAGTTGTAGACATGCTGCTCTCAAACAGACAGTGGGTCCGGCGAAAGACTACAATAGGAATGAGGCATCTGAAATTCATGCTTGTTATTTATGTGATCCTTTCACCCACGACAGCCCACGATGAGAGACATGAGTACAAACAAGGTGCTTCACTCACAAGCATTTCAAAAGACCCAAAAAGAACCTGCTGTAATGTAACACTCGCTCGTATAAAATAGCTCATTAATACGTCGTGGGTTCGACAGAGCGTCTCGGCTGCCGAACTGAGCCGCTTGCGTTTCACAACATTCTTCCACGAGAGAAGAAGAATTGAGTCGCATCTAGTAGACTTGCTTTATGAAGGGGGATAAACACCTGCTACTTTGGAGATTCCGCTCCTTAGATGTGCTAATCTGTGCTGCCGAGGGAAAGTAGTCTTGATAGGAGTTTAGCAGCTGTGGATGTGAAGTGTACAGTTCACTATGGAGAACACTAATGGCTGCTAATAACACAGGGTTATTGTAGGGTTAAGTCTGAAAAAAAAAAACAGGGGCAAAGAGGACAGTACTGTTGGGGCCCCCAAATGGTGACAATAATTAAGCAGGGAAATAGCAATAACAAGAAATGCCATTCTAGGTGTCCTCGGTCTCCTATTAAAATTGTTGTGGCAATAAATTGCAGGTAAATTGGTCTCTACAGGGTCTTCGGGATTGTTTGGTGGACTAATGGCTAGTGTGGCCGTCTGCTGCCTTCTGATACAGTTGTGTAAAAATCCCAATTAATTTCTGTTAATGTTGAGGCTACACTTCCTGCTCTGTCAACAGTTGCCTCTTAGACTTTACCTTAACATAGCAAACATGACTATCTGCCTAAAAAAGAAGGAGTCTCTGTTTATATGTATGCCTGTCTTTCAGTTTTCTTGACAACCCTTCATCCAATCGACGCCTATTAACTGCCAAAACAGCATGCTGGGTACAGCTCGCTCTCCATCTCTTGCTACAGGAACAAAGAGAGCTCCAGGGATGACGTATTTTTGTGAAGGGAACCAGGAAGTTAGCATCGCCCTGGTTCCCAAGACAAAAAGCCAATGGGATTGTTCCATTGGGTTTTGTATTATTGCAGAAAATAAGCTCTGTGGCAAACAAAAGTTTAAGATACTTACACGTTTGGTTCAGCAAGATAATCTCCCCAAATGAACACCACTCAGTGTCAAAAAACATTAGACATTATAGGCATCATAAAAGTTGGGCATACATATCGCCCAACCCAACAACAGACATAGTTGCTAGGGGACGCAACTATGTAAAGGCAGGTCGAGTTTGAAGTTGTTTGGATGAGCGGTTCTCGAGAAAGCTGCAAGCAGCAATACCGCTTAAGAAAAACTGCCTAAAGAAATGTTACGAGGTGCATGAGCATTGAATACTGTTACTGCAGTCCCTTTCATTGCACATTACAGAAATGACCTAGTGTTGAGTGAAATGGAAGGACCGCAGTGTGCAATGGCAACAACACCTTTAAGTGGAGTACAAAGAGTCCTTCCTGTACCTTTTAAAACTGGGATCGATGCTACAGGGAACGAGGGTCAATATGAATTTGGTGAAATAACAGCTGAATGGACCAGAACTTGTAGCCACGACTTCCAGGCTAATTAATCAGAGCAAGAGCTCCCACCACTTGTGATGCCGGTTTATGCACGACTAAATACTCAACCAAACAGCTGGGGGAAAAAAAGTTCACAGTCAGGACAGCATTGTCTCAGCATTAAAACTCCACCTGTCGCTTTGTTGTTGTTTTTTACCCTCTTGTTTTTCCTTCCTTCCTGCTGGAGCTAGACAGATTGCAATATGCATAAAAAAGAGCTCCCACTTTTATCCATGCTGCTCAACAGAGTATAGCAAATCTGCGTCAATGGCTGTAAACGTCAAAAGGGCATGTTTCAGACGGGCTACATTTACCACATGGCTCTGTGCGTATTTCATTTAGTTTTTTGATTGTTTGGGAAACCAATGTACGAATATACTCAACAGTGATTTCACTCTTTACATCTCTCTTATGGGGGAAGAATATGGACTTGAAGAAATCAAATTTCCATGTAAGAATGATTGATTGTCCTGTTGCAATCAAGAGTCTAAATATTGTTCCCTTCTCCTAAACTAAAGGGTTTGAAGCATTGTGGATTTCCACCCAAACACAAGTTTATTGTTTGCTGACACACAGCATAGCATGATGAAGCATGACACGGCTTCCTTGTTTGACTCTGTGGTTCTTTGTTTCTGCCGACAGAGAGAGATGTCGATGTCGAGGAGGTTTCAAGGGGCTGGTTGAGGGAGCGCGTTTCTAACCAACCATCAGTCCCACACATTGAAAAAGGGGGAAGAAAAAAACTCAACTGTGATCATTCATTTTATCCACCTGCCCGGCTGCTGGAGATGAAAACAGGCTGGCCAGATGAGGGCCCGGAGGGCGAGAGGCCCAGAGTGGGCATGTGTCTGCCTGTCGCATGTTGGTTAGACCTGCATCAGTCAGGCTGTCATGGTGCCCACTACACAGTGGCAGGCAATGACAGAAGTATGAGAGAATAAGGGAAAGAGCAAAAATAGTGTGCCATATGTGGACGGGGTGTGATTTTGTAAAAAAAAAAAATGTATGAAATGTGTCTTTAAAATACCATGCTATTGTTATTAGCAGGGTTGAGGTGACTCCTCTTGAAGATGCATTGTAGAGTACTGACTGGGCGACGGTTGTTTTTGGGGGTTACATTGTCATAACACTGGAGCGCTTCTGGTTGAAGACGAGGTACAGAATGACCAATAGAGATGAATGAATTGGGAGAATTTGAACTTGGCTTGAATTTTACCCATTGCAATGCTATGTTTGCACTAAAGCAGCAAAACTGCCAGCATGGCCAGCTACTTTGTCGCCGTTGAGGTGTTGCTCATGCGCTTGTTGCCGTATTATGTCGTTAAATAGCACTGGGCATGTGTTGAGCACTAACGGCTAAATTTCTTTTAGACGGAATGGAACATGGTGAAACAAAAACATATGATTGGTTGATGCTTCGCCGAATCATTGGAGCGCTGAAAGAAGTTGAGACCAGCTCAACTTTGATTTGTTGCACGTCACACCCTTCATGAAGCCATGTCACCGGCTTCCATTGAAAATGACTTGCAGCCTGTTGCTGTGTCGCTCGTAGTGTGAACGCAGCTTGACGGCAAAAATGATCCAACATTCCAGGCAGAGGTACTCATAGAAGATCATACAATCAGAGCAAAACTGATTAATATTTTTAAAACTAATTTCAAAACAGCATTATTTGGGAAAACGCTAATATAGACATCCTGAGCCGAAGTATCGCTATCGGGGCTCATGTGGGCATGTTTTAAAGGATCTCTATTGGCTAAAATAAATTTCGATCCTGTCTTACTGTTCTCTACTATGTTTTGTCCATTTCAGCCTGCAAGTATTGCAACTTGTTCTCCTTTTACTTTTTTTTCTTTTTAAACACTATTTGTTATTGAGATTATCCATTTTTCCACAACAACAGATACAATACAATCAATACAAACACCCTCACCCCTGTCCAAATATACATAATGGACAAGAAAAGTAGAAAAGGGGAAAAAAGAAAGAAAGAAAACAACAAAATAATACATAAATGATTGAATTAATAAATTAAATTAAAATAATTCCCAGTCTGGCAAAATATACTGCTGCGACTCTAACGCTCTCCTTCTCATTGGCAAAGAGTAGTAGTGTGCAAAACATTTGCACTAGCTCTATTGTTAGCCAGCGCTAAGAGGCAAAGTTGCCATTTGAAATGACAAACGTCTCCAGCAGCAGCTCATATTAGCTGTTGCTAATTGATGTTAATTCTGTGATTAACTTGATGGCGGGCCAGAAATTTAGGTTGGCTGTTGTGCTCTCTGCCAGCTGATGTCTGTACTCATTAGTGAGGGAAGAATCCTCACTCTGTGACTGCTGTACAATCGCGAGTGCACTGAGTTTTTCTGTAGTTTCAATAACTCCAACAGAGTGATACATCTTCTCTAGCTGATCGCTCAATGGTGATTTCAAGAGTCGGAACAGTTAAACTTTTATTCTTATGGTATCAATAATTTAAGCTGATTAATTCAATAGTTTGAACCGGGACTTTCAGTATTTGGATTAATTAGCTCGTGAAAAATCGGGTGTGCCAAAGTCAGAAGGCTACTCCTGTTATTTTAATGTGCCAGATACATATTTAATCATTAAAAAAAGAAAGAAAGAAATATCCAAGTATTGGATCAGACTCTGTATCGGCATGTACCAAGTATTAAAGGTCTCGAATTGGGGCAAAATTTGTTTTTTAATCTCATATAATAGTCCTGCTTTTGAAACGTATTGCATTATAGTGGCAGTTGTTTCTATTAATTTGTCCACTTCAATTATATCAATGAGGGTAGGCTAAATAACTGAAACACCTCTCAATATAATGCAAAACTAGGGCTGTCGATTAAAATATTTAATCGCGATTAATTGCATGATTGTCCATAGTTAATTGTGATGAATCGCAAATTAATCACACATTTTTATCTGCTCGAAATGTACCTTAAAGGGAGATTTGTCAAGTATTTAATACTTTTATCAACATGGGAGTGGACAAATAAGCTGCTTTATGCAAACATATGTATATATTTATTAGCGGAAATCAATTAACAACACAAAAAAATGACAAATATTGTCCAGAAACCCTCACAGGTACTGCATTTAGCATAAAAAATATGCTCAAATCATAACATGGCAAACTGCAGCCCAACAGGCAACAACAGC